>JAJJWM010000321.1:0-31695 GCA_021655865.1 Fusarium guadeloupense | reverse complement strand
AGAATATTGTCACCTAGAGCTTTGTTGTAGTCAAGTAGGAACTGCTTTACTTACTGCTTTTTCCTTATCAGATTGTCGATCATCCTGTGCCATGAATTCCAGCGCGTATCGTTATCAATATCGAGCCGTAATTTGATGCGCTCATCCCATGCATCACTGTGGATAGGTGAGTTACGTAGCCACAGCCCGATGCGGTGTAGTTTGCGCAGCGCTGGCACCATAATCCAACCCCCCCTTCTGGTGGTGTTGTCTGACTTATTATCTGATCTCGGTGGAGGATTTACCTTCTGAATGGAAGCTCTTTTGCATGCAACGCCGCCAGGATGCCCCGTCTGAGCTTCCATCTGATCTGGCTGGTTTGACGCATCACCACCAGACGCGTCGTTTAGGATGAAGTTGAACGATTCGTAGAGCTCATTCCCAGTAATATCACTAGCAGCATCGAGGGCGGCTTGAAGTGCTTCACGTGAAGACGCGAAAAGAAAGGCTTGAAGGGATAAGTTGATAACATGAAGGATACATCGGATACGGTGCCGTTTTGGATCCCAGTTTATCTGCTATAGATTAGACGACTAGATGGGAGAACGAAGCTGGAGTACGACGCACATTGCGGTCCTGCCTAAGCCTGGTTGATAAATGCTGCAAACATGTGTCGTTTGATGCCGCATTATCACCCGTATGACAGCCGAGCTGATTTGCGATATCGTAAATGTCGAGTGTCGAGAAGATAATCCAAGACTGATGTTCACCAGAATGGCTGTGTCGAATCTCTGGTAGACTCAGAAGCGCTCGTCTGGGTTGGTAATCTTCGTCAACCCATCGTGCACACACTGCTAGCACACCATGGCGGTGCGGCGACGTCCAGAGATCAGATGAGATGTGGACCTTCGAGACGGCGCTCTGTAGCTTAGCCTTTAATTGAGACTGATAAAGGCTAAAATTCGCAGTAATATGACGCATCGCTTCATGCCTCGATGTCATTATGAGGTCTTCAATTGCCGGATTGCAGGCCAGCATAACGTCCTGCATCTCATCCCATGTAACTGCCGAAAAGGGAAGGCAACGATGTATAAGAAGGCCAACCATGCTCTCAGTATATCGCTGAGGATTGAACACTTTGCGGAGGGCCGATTCTGATGGCGTTGCTGTATAATAATTATCGAGCCTAGCTTGCTTTAATGGAGGTCCCATGTCCGATGATCGTTCGAGTACTGTATTGTCTGAAGAGTTAACGATATCACGGTGTTTGCGTTTGGCGTGGTATATGGCGTTGTCTCGTTTGGGGTTTGACCAGGCCTGATCGGAAGGACAGAGAAGGCATTCATAAACCACTGCTCCCTTCGTTCTGTGCTTCCCTGATGGTCCGAACTGGCATTTTTTAGGATATGTCGCACGGAATATGCAATCGAAGTTCAGGACCTCAGATGATGCCGATTCTACATCAACAGTAGGGTCAATAGGCATCTGAGGCTGTGAGGTGAAATCTGTGGGTTGCTGTGATGAAGAAGCCATGATTAAGAATAGCAGAGGCACAAAATAATACAGCGTATCATATCTACACACATGAGTGATGTTTGAGAGATTCGAAGATTGCAAACATGGTACAATCGGATGTTGTCAGGCGATAAAATGACATCCGACCAATCAGAGTGTGCAGCTTATCCTGATATCTATCCTGATATCAGGATAAGGGAGCCTAGCTTTATCCGATATCCGATATATATCATATCCGATATAGCAGGATAGCAGAGATGATATCAGGATAGCATATCAGGATAGGCAAGTCTGCTGGGTTGTACCGGATCATCCCCTCCTCCCAATTCTCCTACGAACAATCAGCAGTATAGGCAGCGGCGTCATTATAGTTGCTGAATAAATCCACGTCTTGGGGTAATTCCTTTATAGCAATCTGCTCGTCAGACAACAGAGGGATATGGCTGATTTCGTCGAGAAGCAGGCATCGAACGCAGATATTGAAAATATTGTTCTCCAGTCTTGAAGGGATAGGCGGGGCCGCTGTTTTCCCTCCGGCCGCGGGATGTTTTTCCATATTCCGAAGCCCTGGCCGACCTAAAGCCAATTCATTCAATATGAATTCCTTTGTTGATTGGTGAACAACAATGATTTGGCGTTTCTTGAGATGGTTGAAATCGATGCCAGCAACTAACGGTTGAATGAGGGTCATAACACCCTGTTTGACAACGTTTCCGGTTCGTCATCAAAGTCCTCCTCGAGGCTACTGTTAATTACTTGTCAGAGGACCTCTCGCTTGCGCTTCTCGCCGCCCTGTTCCCCGGGTTCTTTCTCCCATGTTTCTATCTCGCCTGGATTAAAAGCACCAACAACTTCCTGGCCTAAGGCTTTGCCAAGTCTCTCTCGTAGGCCTAGAATCGGCCAAATGGGAACCCTTGTGTATTCGATTTTGAGGCCTGAAACGGCAGCATCGTTATCTCCGAGCGGCGCTTTGAACGGATCGTGGAATTGTTCCAAAAATTCCTTTGTTACGTATCCAGCGTAGACAATAAACTCCAATGTGTCCGTGTCGTGGGTGAGGATCTTCAATTTGAGGTCGTGAAAGTTAGGGCATGGCGGAATGCCTTGCTCTGGGGATATTCGTGAGTCGCGTCTGCCAGTGATAGGTGGGGAAGGGTAAAAGTGCTTCTGCGCCATCCCTAAAAATATGCCCACGAAGTGCGCATCGTGATCCGAGTTTGAAGGCACGAGCATGCGAGCCCTGAGTTGCTGGAGACGAAACACGGGCTCGTTCCATGATCTCCCCGGGCCACATGCGAGGCGAAAGGAGTTGCTTCTGACTGACGCCAGCTGGGTCTTGCCAATATAGCAGATCATGGGTAGATTAGCAGGGCTTTGATTTGGAGGGAACTGCGTTGAGACTGATCTGAAGGAAGAGTAGGAAGACTTTGTCTCATCAGAAAGGAAATTCCACAAGATCTGCGCGGGCACAGCATTACGATAAACGAGACCGCCAAAGTATAGATGGAATTCGGGTAAGTAATGCGGCTCACTAAAGGCTTTAGGCCATAGCGTCATGAGGGCTGTCTTGACGGCATTGGAGGAGATGATAGGGTGTATCGGGTCAGGCAGAAGAATCTGTGCGAGCGCGTTGCTAAGAGTGATGATTTTATTCGACGGACTGAGGTGTCCTCGCGAAGGTGGCGTGGCTGGGGATATCGTAGGCTGAAGTGTATCGCATGGTGGTAGTTCCTCCCATTTCACACCGAGGAGTTGAGCATGTAAATCAGTCCAGCAGATGGGGCGCACAAAGAGCGCCGTGCCAGAGTGTTGCTGAAAGATGTCGTAAAGGGAATTCTTGGCTGGCTGGTAGATGCGGTGCGGGCGCCTTTTGCGTGGGGTCACGATAGGCGCTTGCGATGTGCAAGACATCGTGTCTGGTGATGTGACACGACCGTTGCCGTTGCGTGACGGAGTGGTCGATGTAGCAGAAGAATGTGAGGTCGTCATGTCCACCAAATTGCGCAACTGTCCGATAAAGTTACTGTTCGGCAAAGGTGCCTTATCGTGAGGAGGATTAAGGTTCTTTCTAAGTGCCCTTTTGCAGAGTATTGTGTGGTATTTGATGGAGACACAACCAGTTGAGAACGTGTTTAATAAGATAAGGGATGGCGTAAAAACAAAACCAGTAAAAGTAAATAAATAGAAGAGGTGATAAGAAACCTCTAGATATTCACGATAGGGATAAAAGACGTCGAAAGGTAAAGGAGGGGGAGAAGGAATAGGTGATGACGCTTGATGATGAAAGGGAGAGCTATGTGCCATTTAAGGTTTTCCACAGCTATAAGGAGACCCCTGCGCTTTCTCTGAGGCTTATGCGGGGTGGGTAGATAATTGTGGATTGGAAAATGAGACCAACTAAACTTAGCAACACTAGCCATGACGAGTTCCCAGGTTAATCACATTAGCCTAGTATACTGATGTTTGCCATTATGGTTGCAGAATTTGATAGAAGATAGAGTTTTATTTACTTTATGTCTAGCATGGTATTTAGGGCCATAAAGCTTGTAATGACACTGTAGAAACAAGGGTCCCGGCTCAACCACCTACGATCATGCAAGGAGGGCTGGATATGTTTGTATCAATCATGCAGCCCAAATTCGGAAATCGCATGCTAGGGGTTCTTCCCCTAGCTGGCACTATGCCATCGTCACATCCTCATCACATCAACCCTTCTAGCTGGTCTTAGGGTTCGATGACCTCACTAATAATGTTGGGGAGCGAGACCTATGTCCCCAACGCGCGTTCTACGTTGAGGGCAATCAGAGGGAGGAATCATTGCTTTGGAGTAGAAGTGACTCAGCAAATTCTGCAAACAAGACACTTCTTTATCAACGGGTTACATGGAGTCAACGTCGAGTTCCCAAGACCAGCTTCCCTCAGCGCCCACCCCCAGAAAACGGGAAACCCTCAACGATAATCCGTAGACCGCTGTCCTTTTTTGACGGAGCCCGCAACGGCAGCACCAGGATATCACGCTGCCGAAGCGGCACTCCCGGTTGGAACTGGCGCATTGGGAATATGCCAGCTATTGGTCGTCATACTGCTGCCGTTAGAAGAGTTCCTGGGTCGGAACCAAGGATGTTTCCAACGAACTCTGATCTTGTGTCCTCAGCATCCTGAAGGGATATTATCAGTAAAGCTTTAACAGATACCGACAGGTACGACCTACCACAAGCAACCAAGACTTGGGTCTATTTCGTATTCCAGAACCTATCAGCACTATTCTGGGGTTGTCTTTGTTCTTCCAAGGCGTTGGCAGAAGTAGATGCATGACTTGATCTTATTTAGGGTGTAGGCGCGGTGATCCACTTAGGATAATGAGTAGGAATTTGTAATGAAGAAATAATAATTGTAAAAGCAAGATGAGTGAATGCTATGAAGGATTTATATTAAAAGTACATAGTGTTATGCAGCCCAGCTTGGTATTTATGGTCACCCCATCCCCTTTATCAGATCCCCAACACCCCTCTCTAACCGCCCTCTCCCCAACCAGCGTCAAAGGCATGGATCAACATCACCTCGGGCAGAGCCAACTTCCATCCAATCACCTGCTGGATGATAGTATCCTCGCTTACAAAGCTTGGCCTCGCCTTGCGATGCGTCCACGGGCGGGGAGTCGGCCTTGAGACCACATCCATTGCTTCATGGCTCCCGGGTGAATCGATGATCAGATCTTCAAGCAGAGGAATCATATGGCTGCAACTACGTAGTAAGAGTAGCCAAAAATGAATTGACCAGGTGGCGGGAGAGAACTTGAAGTAAGGTGTGGAGAGAGCTGGAGCGTTAGGTTTGATTCAGCAGTTTAACAGGGGAAACAAAATGGGGCTTACTCACCATGGCCCAAATCTGGTCAGCTTATTAACAATTATTCATTCGTTGCGCTCCTCCTTGGGGCTGAAGTCCGGGTTTGCAGCAGTACGATCGTAGATGAACCGGGGTAGAGTCGCCATTTGGCTCTCCGTGTACTGGTACATGGACCCGGAATAAGCTTGTAGGGTCGTTGGTCGTTGTTTGAACTGGGAGGCAGATGCTACTGAATGATTGTAGCAATCCATGGTTGAGAAGAGGGTGGTATCAGTCAGCGCGGC
This sequence comes from Fusarium guadeloupense, assembly GCA_021655865.1. Lineage (NCBI taxonomy): Eukaryota > Fungi > Ascomycota > Sordariomycetes > Hypocreales > Nectriaceae > Fusarium > Fusarium guadeloupense. The sequence goes on along the minus strand of JAJJWM010000321.1, from coordinate 26,071 downwards.
ATGAACGAGGGGTAACCGCCCAGGGATCCTTATACTCAACCATTCGAGCAATGACGTACGGAAGACCGGTCTCGGCTGTCTTGCACAGTGGTCCAAAGTAATAGCTCTGTACCCTGCTAGTGATGGTTTACTGTCCACCTGTTGGTTGAAATGCAGTATTGGGTGGTTGGGAAAACCTGATTCGAGCCCGGGAAAACGGGGAATTCATTATTTACTTATTTGTTGGGGCAAATAGCCACTCCTCTAACTTCCACAGCCAAAAGGCATGCCCACTTTCTCTCACAAAAGATTTCCCTCTCATCCTTTCCTGTTATAGTTTATTTTGAATTATCCTCCCATCTACATACTCACTATTTTTAACCTCACCCCATATCTTGTCATTACAAACACAATTCCCTACGACATGGATGATCCACTCTGGGCATGGCCAGCATGGAAATTCGACATGAAGAGAGAAGACTTATATACCAAACTCCACGACCAGTATAACACCTATCAGTCCCCCATTCAAGACCCTAATGCCTTTCATCACGACATCTTCGAAATTTCGCAGGAGGCAAACTCCCCTGCCGAGTTTCATCATTTAGCCACCAATTGCAGGCAACAACGCCGGATAATTTTAATTTCATTTCAACCACGTAATCTCGCATTCTTCGTAGTACTTTAACCTTCATCCTCTGTGTTGGGGGCCGTATAGTCTCTTCGACCATATTATCAGTAGGGTATCCCTCGAGCAGAGCATGACCTTTGGGCAAGCCGGATGATTGAGAGTGTAAAGCTCAGGCTCGATGATAAATCCCGTGCGATATTCGTGATTACCAGCGGTTGGTGATAGTAGAGACGTGTCGCGTAGAAAAGTTGTACTCGAAAGAACGTCAGTAGTGGGAAAACCCTGACTCAAAGCTCTTCAAATTGAAGTTCACAGCTCGTAGCAAGGTAACTGCTGTTGACACATCCCGTACCGCCACGCCGGCGGCTTGCAATGCCCAATCTGCAACGGTTGCCTTCTTTCTTATCCATTACGTGCCTTCAGGTTATTGCGGGGGTTTACGACAAAATGACGACATGAGCTTCTGAGTTTGCTTTTAATGGGCCTACCTCATCATCTCTTTTCCTGTTTCTATTTCCAACTTAACACACGAGATTGCAGATATGGATCCTCCCAAAAAGGCCCCGGTCCCTACCGAGCAGGATAAGCGCCTCTTGCATATGTACGGAAGGATACCAACCAGAGGAAACCTTCTCCATGGCCAGTTAGAGGTAGAGAAACGCTCTAAAGTACTGCAAGCTGCTTAGAATCAAACTAATTTAACCATCGATGGCAGGGAAGAAAGTATTTCGATTCCGGTGACTTTGCCCTCTCGCAGGCTCGTCAGCCCTCTAACATCGGCGGCGTGGATACAGGCAGCGAACACGCCCTGCGGGAAAATATATCATATCCCTCAGCTCCCGTACCCAGCTCTAGTAACGTTGATGACGACGCTAACCAGCCCTTGCGAGGTGAGAAGAAGACTGGGGAGTTAAGGTCAACTAGCCACCTTCATGAGCAGATGGCTACTCAGACTCAGGATCGGCCTGGAGACACGAAGCAGGAAAACATATAGATGCTAGCATCTACCACATAGCTAGCTAATTCCTGCATGATCAGCGAGCGCTCAGAAACTGAACAATGGAGCAATTCTCAAATCTTTATGCGATATAATATCGCTTGGTTGGCTTGGGACCTTAAGCTATTTCAGCCATAGTAGAGAAGATATTCCTGATGATGGTAGGGTTGATGTTGGGTTTGTCTTTACATCTCTAGTGTAGTTGACCGCAAGAATACGATTTGATACTTTCTATGTGCTCCCTGCTTCTCTGCCCAATGGCCTAATCCATCCAATGCTTAGATTGAAAGCGATAGTGGTTCCCATTCGCATTGGTGATTGAAAAATTGCGGTATGTGAGGATCATCCTTTGACCACCATGACATCATTCTTATTGAGAAAACAGCCGCTTGCAAGGGGCGGCATTTATCTGATTATGAGAACATAGTGGATAATTACACGTTAGCTTTACCCGTAAGCTTCTTTGAGGGTCTGGGTAAAGGCTAGGTTATCATTTCAGTTAATAGCTGGAGACCGTAGCCTTGCATATATTTCAGTGCCGCAACCCGTCATTATGAACGTCAAATATGATACCAACACACAAATCAAGTCAGGGGACTAATCTCCGACCTTTGCTCCCCGCTCCGCGCCCTCATCCGGTAGGGACCCATGCCGGGCATCGAACAGCTCCCTTAGCACGAAGAAGAGTTTCTACATATTTAGCTTGTGAGTCCTGTCGACAACGGAAAAGCAAGGTATGCCACTACCAAACTCCGTCGCTTAACCCTCAGGAAGTAGCCCTTCTCTTGGAGGTTCATTTAAACGTGGGCTGAATGGTTTGCATAGTGCAACGGTGCTCGGCCGACATATTCTCAGTGTCGAGCAAAGCACATTGATTGTGTTTACCGGCAAACACCTGAGGTTAATTTCAGAGAGGTTAGAAGCGCTTCAAGTGTCGCATCCTGCTGCCGTTGTATATCGTGCTATACAGACTCGGTCAGAGGCCGATGTCCAAGAGATTGTCCGTCGCATTCGAGCCGGTGCCAATGCCGAGACTATCGCGCGTCAACTCAGCACAGCCGATCTCTTTCTTCAAGTTCACCTGGAACCCTAAACCAGATGTCGCTATTAGTTTCTTTACTTATCCCTGATGCCCTCATACTTGCAAACTCCATCGAACCCTATAATAATATCTATATAAAACTTTTAATTTATACCTTTAACTTATAGATTAGTGTATAGTAAAGTTAGAAAAGCTATCATAAAGTTAGATTAAAAACTCATGAAAACCTATTAAAATTTAAAAAATAAAATTTAAAGTAATCTTAACACCTTTAAGGGTTTACTATAGAAAATAACAGAAGGCTACAATAGGGTTTAAATAGTATATATCTAGGTTAAGAACAATTTTATCTATATTTCATCCAGGAGCAATCTATCTAGAGCTAGTGCTCAACTTCCAGTACATCAATATCTATCTCAGGAGTTCGCCTCTTAAACCAGATCTTAGCAGTAGGGTCTACCCCTATCATAGTGCTAGTATAGGCTGGTTTATACTCCATCCCTTCAGCCAGTTTCCAATCATACTTAAGTAGTAGATGAACTAGTGCAACCTTAATCTCATTCGATGCAAAGAACCTGCCCGGGCATGCATGAGGACCGATACCGAAGGCAAGGTTATCAGAGCTTGTAGACACAAACTGGGCTTTATTCTCGAAACCTGGCTGTTCTCTCAGTTTCTTAAACCGATAGATGTCATATGTCTCTGGGTCAGGGTAGAGCTTGGGGTTGTTAAGATGACTGGAGTCAAAGTTGATCATGTCGCCCTTACGAATCAGAGTTCCGTCGGGGAGGGTTACATCATCAACCGCAACTCGACGTAGCAACACTGGTTAGATTTTGTTAGAACACATTTATCCGTTACCTCAAGGATGGTGTAGAACTTACTTGTATCCACAGGATACTTTCGCTGAGTCTCTTTCATGGTACTATCAAGTAGTTTCATGTTGTAGAGGGCAGTCTTTTTCCAGCCATATGCCTGCAAAACCTCAACCATTTCCTTTCGCAGATCCTCAATAAACTGAGGCCTCTCTGCAATAAGAAGAAGTGTCTTGCAAAGAACATCGGTCGTAGTGTGAATAGCAACCACTGACATGGCCAACTGAAACTTAGCTGCATCATAAGGCATCCCTTTGCACTGTGTTTCTGCCCACTCGATCGCATCGTTAAAGACTGGGACGGGTTTGCCTTGAGCTCGCGCTTCTTCTTTCATTTTTTGACGCTTTGCAATAACGGGTTCCATAATCTTCTTAGCCTCGTTGAAGTCTGATCGGACCAGTCGACAAGTAGGATCGATTAAGTTCCAGATTGGCTGAAGAATTCTTGGGATTGCTCCCAGCTTAAGAGATCCCATAAATGCAACAACTGTGTAGCGTTTTGTCAACCTCAGCCAATCTTCATTTCGGCAGATTTCACCGCCTAGGAAGACTCGAGAGGATAGGCGTGCAACAAGGTCAAGCACACTGTCATGGACCTCACGAGATTTCCACTCTAAATTGCGTTAGTGACGCTAATTCCTTGGAGTATCATTTGCTTTGGGAAGAAAAGATTAACACGATTTAGAACAGGTGTACTTACCCAGAGAATCCCCATATATATGGTTTATAGCAAAGGTTGCCTCCTCAGAGAGGGGCTGGGTGACAGTATCTGATTATGGCTGGTTAGTAAGTTGGTGTCTTTACAGACAAGTTTCTTACTTACTGAGACGTTTCGTTAGGTCGTTTTTAGCAACGTTTTGTAACATCTCTGATGGATGAGCCATCATTGATAAGGTGTCCCAGCCGTAGAGACTAGTGGGAAACTCCTATGGCCCGGGGTTAATAAGGTGTTGTTTTAATAAAGGGAGCTCAGTGTACTAACATTAAGGATAACATGTCGAAAGCTAAGTGCTTTGTTACTCCGAATTGAATCAACGTGTTCGTGAGAAAAAATCTTTCTGTCTCCCATTTGAGTGGTGACAGTGAAGGGCTGAAAACCAGGCGTGGTTTTTTGTACAACAATACTCCTGCCATTCTTCATGAAGTTGAGACGCTTGCGAGCATTGTGCACAGAGGAAATGATCCATCCCAGAAGAACGATCAAGCCGATAGTAAATGCAAAGGACCTCAGTGTCGAGGTATCCATTCGTGAGTTGTTACTCAGATGACTCTCAACCCAGCTTGGAATGAATGAGGCCACCGGCGGCTGGACAGAGGCCATCGTAGGAAAACAAATAGTGAGTAGAATAAGCTTAAGTTGTATTTATGATAACAAATGGTATAGAGAGAGATGAGGACGATCTATATATCTTCTCCAAATGTATCTCACATCTTGTGCTTAGGAATTCCCACATAAAGCATATGCAATGAAGCCAGAACTATAATCTGCCGGACAACGGACTTCCTCGCAATCCGGATGCCGGAGACTCGGGACGAGGATTATAAACCCAAGTACGGAGGAAGGGCTCAAAAGTGATTGCCAGAGAAGATCTTCTCAAAGTGCCCCACTTCTTGCGAGGTACAAGAGATACTTCATCACATCTTACTTTCGCGAATTGCCATTTAATTACAGAAGCCTTCACCTGGTAATTAAAAGCTGGCAGCTTCTATACCCCCTATAGCTATAGAGGAAATTTAGAGAGGCCCTTCTGAAGTATCTAGACCCGTAAGTATTCTAAAGTATCTAACAAGGACCAGGGGCTGTGGCATAAGCCCTCATGGGTAGGAACTTTTAAGCCCTTCCTCCGTAATAAATAAATCTAGAGTACCAGGGAGAAGAGGTCCACTGTTTTAAGTGCCGTCTCAAATCTTCGTATAGTTAATAAAGTCCGAGTTATAGTATATTCATTAGACGAGCGCATAGGAAGTCAACGTAATAATCACAGATTCTACTAACGCAACTTAACTATGGTTAAAAAAGACAAAAGGAATAGCAGTCACTGTTTTAGTGCACTCTGAAAACCAGATATAGAACTAACTGTGTTGGTATTGTATCCGAGATAAGCGAAGTACCCGAAAGTGTGTCGGAATTAAATTCCTCCCACTGTAGGACTAAATCTATACCGCCTCGCGTCGCGAATATTCTCGATTATAAGGCCGAGTGCCGAGTGTACAAGGTTAAAAGTCTTGTATTTATAAGCATTAAGCTCACAAGTTACCCTATCTCACCTTAGAATGGAACTTATCGAGCCAGTGCTGTTTTCCGAATACAGCTGACGGAATTACCCAGTCCATCATTGTGCGTTGCAACTTTTGGCTTCCATTGGTGCAGCGATGAAACCACTTGGGCAGATAATAATAATCTTTGCTAACCAATTTCAGACACGGGCAGTACGAAATGCCGAATTCTTAAGTCCGAAGCGACAAATAATATATACAGACTCTACATATATATAAGCAGATAGATAGATAGCTATTAAACACAACTCAACAAACAAACAACATTCTCTCTACTACACTGCTTCCAACTCACATCAATTCAACATGTCTTCACCTACCAAAGCCATCATCTTCGGCGCAACAGGCGCCGTCGGTCGTGCCGCAGCCCTAGAAGCCCAATCCCGCGGCGCCGAAGTTATCCTCGCCATGCGTAACACCAAAAAGCCTATTTCCGGCCTTACCCCTGAGGAAGAAAAGTCTCTCGGCTTCGTCCGCGTACAAGCCGACCTTTCGGACCCTGAGTCCGTCGGGCGCGCCATCTCTAAAACCGGTGCAACTGCGGCTTTTACCTACTGTCTGTTAACTGCAGATGGTAGTCAGAAGGAGACGTACAAAGCTATGAAGAATGCTGGTATTAAGCATATCGTTTTGCTTTCTACGTTCTCTGTCACTGAGGGAGGAGGTCCAGAGAATACAGTCAAGTACTCAGATGCCATTGCTGCTGCTCATGCAAAGACGGAGATTGAACTGGCTGAAAGCGGTGTTCCTTACACTGCTTTACGACCTGGATATTTTGCCAGCAACATACACACTCTTGGAGATTTGCAATCCGCCAAGAAAGGTGTTCTCAGTTTTGGTTACCCCGGCGCAGCCTATGATTATATTGCCCCCGACGACATTGGCACTGTTGCAGGCGCCCGGGTCGTGGAGCCCGCGCCCTCATCACCCGTGATAATCACCCTCGGCGGTCCTGAACTCCTGACTAAGGACGCAGTGTGGAAGATTGTTCGCGACGTTCTCGGTATTGACTTCGAAATTAAGCATCTCAGCCCTCAGGAGAATCGCCAGAAGCTTGAGGCGATGGGTCTTCCGGAGTCAATTGTCAGCTCTATTATGGACCGTGAGGAGAACCTTGCGAGGGATGTTACGTCTTACTATAAGCCTGCGGAGTATGAGGAGTCTACAAAGAATTTTAAGAAGTACACTGGAAAGGAGCAGATGGGGTTTGCGGAGTGGGTTAAGAAGCATAAGGACGAGCTTCTGAGCTATTAGAATGTATATATTTTTAGATAGTATATAGACAGAAGTTATTATTAGAAGCTATATTACTGGTGAAAATGAGACCGGCTAACCGGAGGACCGAGCTACCGGTCAGAGAGCTGTCTCAGAACTGTAACAACCTCTCAGATAGGTCATTACTGAACAGATAGAAATAGGATTCCAACCCAACTATCAGATAGAGCGAGAAGAGATGAAAGAACATGAAGAGCACGTAATTCGCCCCAATATTTGACAATACTACTCCAGTGAAAACCCTATAACCATTCCTTGATATAAGTGCTTAAAAAGAAAGTTTCAAGAAGAATAAGTAGGGCCTGGAAGATCTTGCCCCCGTTTAGAAGAACCTCGATACGTGCACGGGCCAGATTCTATGTAATTCGGCACATTACCGACAGCCCTTGTTACAGTAGGGATCAGCATCGATGTCCAAGCCGCGCGGCTCGGACCAAACTGCACGACTCGCATCACACCGCGCGGTAAGTATGTAACAGATATGCAGCCAAGACGTTGGGTTCGGGCCGAAGGGCAAAGATGAAAACATGATAGCCGAGGTAAGGGTTTTATCTCTCAAAATGGCAATTCTCGCCTCTAATGATCTGCTGATGTCTCCTTCATCGGGTCAAAGATCATCATATTGATCATCAAGTTCAATGGCACTTTGTTGTCTTATACCCACTCCAAAAGGTACACCTGACAAGACCTGGCTCAGTATACAGGATAACAGCAAACAGATTCCCGTAATGGGCTGCTATGGGAAGCCAGTAGCGTAGAGAGTACTTCCAGTGTAGGGTTCCGGGCAGTAGCCCTACGTTAGCATGACTATTCCCAAGGTTGGAATATAATTCCATCGCCCTTCACGTGATTGCGTCAACATCGTATCTAAAACCAATACCTTCGATTGGATCCAAGAAACAAGGTATAGCTAAAGGTCATAAGAAGTAATGTTCTCGACTTAGACGGGTCTTCTCGTGCCAGCTCTTACCCACCAAGACCCGTTGAGTGGATCAACATACGTCGACAATTGGAATTCTACTGGAACATCCCCTACTGGTGGATCGATTATTCAGTCGCGATTTCTGGCTTAATCATCTTAATAATCAGGATATGGCCCATAATTCTTGGGATATTTCATTGGGAATTCATGCAGCGGACTCGAAACTATTCTGAAGTAACCGTAGTGATGTTTCTGATGGTCATAATCAACGTAACTACTCTCATCGTGTCCACTCTTGGAAGTCCACTTAGTGATCTTTGATTTCATCCTTTCTGAAACTTAGTAACGTAGTAGCAGCCGGGTCCTCTGCTTCAGGATATCATATTGTATATAAGGCCTCTCATCGTCCATCTTCTTTGACACCAAACATCATCACATTGAACTCTTACATACACACACACAACCCAGGCCAGGGTGGGGAATCTATCTACCAATGTAGACGAAATGTAGATGTAGATAGATGTAGATCTATATCTATCTATCTACCAGGGGGCCATGTGGGTCATCTATCTATCTATCTTACCGTCGGATATGTAGGCGAAATGTAGGTAGACGCCAAGATGAAGACGGAAAGTAGAGGGACTTTTTTTTTGGTGTGCAATTCCCTTCCAAAGCAAGGTACCGGTACCCTCGCCTTACTACCTACCAACATCCCCTGTCAGATCATTTCCCTTCCACCTTTTCCTCAAGCTCATCGCAAATTTTGGTCAATCTCTTGATACAGCTCACCCTTTTCAAATGTCAAGTGGCATGCCATATAGTCGACTCATAGTATAGAGCATCTGCCACAATGTCAACTCCAAGCGATTTGTTCAGTCAATCGGTAACTAACGCAAATAATTGCTCAGAGTTATCCAGTCAGCCAGATCTAACAAAATTAGATTCATCGTCGCCCCTCAGCACCTCAATTGCCGTCAAAGACTGGAGTACAGTTTCTCAAACCGTCCGTGGCCATTGGAATCTCTCAACTCGAACTGGACAAGCCACTGGATGGTTTTGGGCTCATGGTTACAATGTTTAAGCCAAAACTGCCACCACCGAACGGGGCCCATCCAGTTGGCTTTGCTGCCATTGCACCCAACAGAAAGTCCACAAACCAAAAGCCTATGTCGCGTCGAATACCCGGAACATTGAAAATCACCTCAGCAAAGCACACAGTGTCTTCCATCCAGACCCATCAAAAGCAAAGCGCTACGTATTGGAGAGACCTTTAAATCAATGCAACCTCCATGAGTTTACCTCCAGGAAGCGGAAAAGGGATGAATTTCACGACGAGCTGGTTGCTCGATTTGACAAAGCAACATTCCAGCGCCTGCTTGTTCGGTGGATTACGGACGCAAACCTGTCTTTTCGCCTCTCAGAGCACGTGGGGCTCCATGAACTCTTTGACTATCTCAATCCGTTGGTCCGTGAGACTTCAGCAAACCTTACTCACAAAACAATTCGGGCCAAGGTTATTCATGAGTTCAACACTTACAAAGCCCACGTTACTGATACTTTGCTACGGAGCCCTAGCAAGGTCCACATTGCATTCGATGGCTGGACCTCTCGGAACAGGCATGCTTTCTTTTCCATCGATGCTTTCTTTCTCGATGACGAAACTTTCCAGCCTCGAAAAATCCTTCTAGGCCTCCCAAGCGTCGCCATGGCCCACCGGGGAAAATATCTGCGCAGCGGTCACGGAGGTACTGGAAGAATTCGAGCTTGTAAAACACAATAAACTTGAATATTTTGTTCTTGACAATGCTTCGAACAACGATAAGGCTGTGGAGGAATTAGGGCGCCAGTTCGAGTGGCAGGAGCCTGCAGCCAGGAGGATTCGCTGCTTTGGACATGTCCTTCACCTTGTCGCTGCGGCTATGCTTTTCGTCCACGATACCCAAGCTCTCGAAGACCTTGACCCAGATGACTTTGACGAGTGGAAAAAAAGAGGGCCGGTTGGAAAATTACACAACCTTGTCGTCTGGATCAATCGATCGAACAAGGCAACAGCCGTCCTGCGCAGACTACAAGACGATGACCCTGACAAGAACTACCCCGGCACGCTTGATGTCGTTCTTGACAACTGCACACACTGGCTATCGCAATATTATATGATTGAACATGCAATTAAGCTCCGTCGCTACCTTGAAGAACTTGTGGATATCACGATCCAATCGAACAGGAAGTTGGTCCGATCTCGATCCAAAGTCGAAAAATCGCGAAGCTCGCTTCCTTCATGTCTTGAGGAGGACAATCTCCTTACTGATGCAGATTGGGAAGCTCTGAATTGGTTCAGCGACATTCTCGCTATGTTCGATTCTTGCCTTTTGAGGCTTGAAGGTGACTGTCAAGTTCGGCTTCGAAAAGGAGGTGCGGAAGCACAGTACGGTATGGTTTGGCAGGTCGCCATTGCATACGAGTTCCTCTTATCAACATTAAAGAGGGCCAAGACAGAGTCGGCGGAACGGCCAGAGTCCAGCTACCTTTCTGCCTGTATCAACTCTGCGTGGGCTAAACTTAATAAATATTACACCAAGCTCGATGAAACACCGATTTATTACGCAGCTACTGTTCTTCATCCTGGAATACAATGGGCGTTCTTGACAAGGGCGTACAGCGGAAGGGAGGGTTGGATTGACAAGGCTCGACATCTCATCCAAACGCTTTGGGAGGAAGAGTATAGGGATCTTCCCGCCCAGTGGGAGATCGCTGACAGCAATCTTCCTGTAGCCGTGAGGGCACGGGAGTACAATCCCTTTGACTCGTTCCAAGACGAGCTTATGTCGTATCCGAACTCCGGAGAAGAATCGGTTGCCGATGAGTTCGAAAGGTGGCAATCTACAAAGCAGGACACATTTTCAAAGCACGATAATCCGCTTCAATACTGGTCTGCCAAGCGGTTTGAGTATCCTCGTGTAGCGAAAATGGCGATTGACGTCTTATCAGTCCCTGCAATGGCTGCCGAATGTGAGAGAGCATTTTCCTCCGCTGGTAGTATGGTCTCTCCTCAGCGGACTTGCTTGGACGCGAGCACAATTGCAGTTACCCAAACGGTTAGGTCATGGCTGAAGGCAGGACTTCTAGAAGGATATGACGGGCTGCTGAAGGAGACGAGTGGCGAAGTGACCGGGGTAGTTACTTAGTGGCTAGTGCATATCGTATTTAGAGTGGTAGATAGAAGCATCTATCTATATCTACATGTAGCCTACCTCTTTCGTGTGGTATAACAGATGGACACCAGTCTATGCGGCATCATTCCATGGACACGTCAAGGTAGTCAAGCTACTTCTCGAGAATGGGGCTGATATTACGGTTACGAATAATGCAGGATGGACACCAGTCATTGCGGCATCAAACAGGGGATACGTGGAGGTGGTTAAGCTACTTCTCGAATGGTCACCTGCATGTGGCCAAGCTTCTTATTACTAGCGGTGCAGCCGTTGAGATGCAGAGCGGTGTCGGCCAGAGTCTGATATGGTGGGCGCTCCGCGTTGGTAATACTGAACTGATCCAGCTCTTAGTGGAGCATGCTGAAACAGTTGACACTCGGATCTTTGAAGACCCTATTCCCAATGATCTTGTCTCTACTCCGTTTGATCAAGAAGCCCCTTGGTGCGACGCCTGTACGCTGAGCATCCAAGGAGGTTGCCGCTACTCTTGTAGCGTTTATGATAGGGGTTTCTGCTTGTGCGTGGAGTGCTATGCTAGGGGTATTCGATTTTGTAACAAGGCTCACGTTCTTTCGCTTCAATGAGCATCCACGAGGCGTCTCTGGGTCATATCGTAATCTTAGACCACCTTTTCCGCCTTGTTCTTCGGGGCTTAATTTCCTTGTTTATTCATTCGAGCTGATATCTCCCGGCATCGACATATCGGAACTAAGGGCATTGGAAGGACACAGAAGAGCCTGAGGTAGGATCATTTCGCCTAAAGTTCACAAGGACTAAATGTCATAAACTTGACTGAATCGAAGCATGCACTGTGAGCCATGCCTTCGTCATGAAACATCAGGCAGAGATTGAATACCTACGGCGGCATACCAGTTGATCCAGCCATAGATGTCTGGCCATACGCCTTCATCGCTATGTATTCTATGATCGCGTCAAAACATCGCACTTCATTTCCATCCCAGGGAACTCAGAGACGCCGGCTTATCTGTTACTGCATGAGGTTTAGTCAATACTATGAACAGAGTATTGTACAATGCAGTAAAGACTCTATTACGATGTAAGATAATGCATGATAGATATGTCAAACCCATTACCATGCAGTACCCCTCACTCGGTCATACCCCTCTACCGGTCAGCAAAAAAAATAGTCTCCCATATAAAATGCGATTTTTCAACATAACGGCAAAAACTTGGCAAACATAGCAAAACTAAATTCACATTTAGGATCAAGATTAGAATCGACTGTATTTTAATATTCCCTTGGTCTTTTAACTGCACGGCCTGCGCGGGTCCGTACAACTAGTAACTCTTCCGCCTCTGAATTTGAGCCCTCATCCTCTTCCACTCCTCCCACCTCGATCACATCCTCGACAGCCTCTATCTCTTCAGCTGCTTGGTCTGGCTCAGAAATAGTATTACCAACCACTAGGGCCTCGGCTAGTGTCATGAACTTCCTGTTGGGATTCGGTATCGCCTTTCTCTTCTTGCCTCTGCTCAACCGTCCGACTTCCTCCTCTAGACTGGCTACTCTTGAGCTTAGCGATGCGATCTTTGACTCTTGCGCTTCAAAACCTCTCGATATCGCAGAATACCGTATTCTCGTTGAGGGACTTTTGTTCTTCCCCAGATCCCTGATATGACGGCTGGTCTTTGGCGTGTTATCAGAGTCGCGTTGCCCGTCGCTGGGGCCGTCCGATGCAGGCGTCGTTTCCTTCTTGTCTGACTGAATTTCTGGATGCATGAGCGCTTTCCGTCGAGAGATCGGCCAGTTCCCAGTCACTCTCCAGCCAGAAAGGATGTTTTTCTTCGTCATGCCCACTTCCCTGGCTTTGGCATAAGCCTTGATGAAGTTGACCTTGTCCACCGGGGCAGAATCGGTCAGGCTTGTCAGTTTTTGAAGTTCTTTACGATAGGCAGCCTTGGAGACATTGAACACTCCATTATCAAGTGGCTGTAGACCGTGAGAGCAGTGGGCTGGCAGGTAGCAACAATATACGTTGTTCAAAAAGCACGTAGCCATCCACTCATCCTGGATTTTGAGTTAGCGACATTTTTTATTCAGAAGGCTCGGAACAGGCAGATACGCACGGATACGTGGCTTCTATGGCCATCTAATATGATAAGCCTCGCATCGGACTCATCTTCCGGGTGTGTTTGGGGAAGATAGACTTCTCTGAGCCACTCAATTGCGATATGGTTGTCTGTCTAGCCGTTGTCGGACGTGATATAATACCAGTCGGCTACCTCCTTGAGCTCTTCGATAAACCACTGTTGTTGAAATTCTTTGCCTTTAAAGATAATCCCCGGTTTCAGAAGACGGCCAGTTGCAGTCACGGCTTCGAGAAAGCTAGTCCAAGTGCGGGACTGAGAGCCTTTGAGGAAGGCCTTCCTCTTGGGATCGCTGCTGCCGATAACCAAGGAATCCAAGCCTGGATCCGCAATGGATTAGCTGAATCAATGGGTATAACGACAAATGCTTACCAGATCCAGCCATTATACCGCCCTCGTCAACGTTAACCGTGTTCTCAGGTTTGATCCAGCTATATTCTCTCTCCCGAATATCAAAGTACCAATTGACGGCGGTCGGAGTAAAACAATTGAACCTCGATGCTTCCTGGCGTTTTCCTATCTTGTTCTTTATGGATGGATGGCGTTTTACGAACCTGGTCAGCCAATGGACACCGATAGGCCGTTCCCTGCCTTGTTGTCGTAGGAGGGCAGCGACGGTGGCGCGAACTTGACTGTGGGATGGAGCATAGCCTAGGGCCTCTTGCCGAAGTATCCAGGTAATCAACCTGGCCTCTTGAGACTTGGATAACAGCCGGCTAGGATGGGTGACTTCAGATTTAGGCGGTATGCCTCTTAGTCGATCAGAAAGAGTGGTCTGGGGCATGCCATGCTTCTGGGCGGCCTCATGTTGCGAGAGTCCATTATCTGTGACATCCAGCATGGCTTCGATAACATCATCCTCTGTATAAGGTAACTGAGGCATTTTCAGCGTGGTTTTGGGAGGCTGGTGTAGATAAAAATCTGATGAGACTTGGCGGAGGGAGGTTGATGAGGGAGGCGTTTTGAGACATTTCACATTAGTGCTGTACGGTCATACCGCAAGCGTCACTGGAGAAGGAATGTTAAAATATTAAATCTTATGCAATTTTAAATACGGCAGCTATTTTCCCACGCTAATAGCTTCACTTTTGGTCAAACACTATGCAAGTGAAAAATCGCATTTTGTATGGGAGACTGTTTTTTTTGCTGACCGGTAGAGGGGTATGACCGAGTGAGGGGTACTGTATGGTATATGAAGTTATCACGGCCACCTGTGACCCTCAAGGTGAAGTTCAACGAATGAAGCTCTCTTGTTCCCTAGCCGCCTGCAAGGTATTGGGTAATGCTAGTCTCATGGTTCAAAATAGAGCCGTATTAACCTTCCCGGAGGGAGATCGGTATGTCATTAAGCCGTATCACTGACAGGTCACCTCTTGAGGCCCTTGAGGGAGTTGGAAAGGACCAAAACGCTTGCCAATACTTGTTATGATTTTTGGTAGCTGTTCACCGCTGTCTTTATTGCTACAATCAACATAGCGGACAGAAATCATAATCTATTGCATTGTAGGTCTTCTTTATCTGAAGCCTGAACTTACTACTTGCGCTATGGCAAGAGAAAAAGTGTTTGCCGTTAGAAACAAATTGTAAGACCTACGTGAGGATCCTGCTACAGTTACATGTAAGACCCTTGGGTATTCAGTAAAGTATTAATATATAAGTGGTCTCAGAATAATAAACGCATACTAGCCTAATCTTGAAAGACTACAGACCTAGCTTTGCTTTAAACAATCCGTCTGCTACCCGCTTATAGTGTGGTATAGCATTCAAGCTCTCATACATCTCCCAACCCTCATACAGTTTGCCAATTTCAACCTCATCATTAGTCCCAAAAAGTGACCATACAATCTTGACTTGTTTCTGGTTTGTGGATAACACATAGGCCACATCCACAACCCCCCATATGACTTTACGCCATATAGAAGATCTGTGTGTCAGTGCCAAAGGCCCCCCCATCGTGGAAGACTTGTCCAAGGTAATGGGTTCATCTCTTGTCCCGGGCATATTCGCCGTGGTGGCCTCCTCCCACACCTCCGGCTCATCCAGGATGATGGGCACATCGACAGTCGATACATCAGACATCATGGACTCATCGATCAAATTAGGACCGAAAACCCATTAAAAAAGAGCACTCGTCCCTAAGTTCCACTCACTACTCATACTCACAATCAAATCTTCTTGATCTCGCAGGGTTGCGACAATGTTTCTGATTCGAGGTTACACTCAACACCCGCTCGATATAGCTTGCGATCCACCAGAAGTCATTCTCAACAGACTCAAAATGCTTACGCAAACGGGGCATCAAGCTCTCATAACAAGTCCAAAGCCGCTACGACCATGAAAAGCCCAGTTCCGTGTCCCACTGAGGACAAAGAGCCTCCTGGAATTGTTAAGGCAGCAAATCCGGGAAACAAAAGCGAGGCTAACCTTTCATCGCCGATAAATATTCCAACAAGTTCACAGGTGACATCTCACCCTGAATATCATAAAGATAACATGTCCTCCACTTCATCCTGCTCAAATCAGTACTCTCTGCATCTCATCAGTCAAGATGATGACGATTTTATCCAAGAAAGCCAAGAGCAGCTAAGAGAATTCAGTGCGCCCACAAACCCTAACAAAGAATACATGTCTCTGCTAAAGTTTCTAAACAAAAGAAGCGGAATGGCCCCGTCATCAGACTGTTCGGGGTGGTTGTGTCTCCTAGATTCTGGATATGGCGATCGAAAGAAAGGCACAATCCGATATGCGGTGATAGCCATAGCTTTCGCCAGGTGGCATGCCTCTCAGGTTCAACTTGTTGAAGGCACAAAGACAGTTCAACAGGCATCGCGGCAAGTATCGGCAAGGATTCTACATCCCATCGTCGAAACAGACCAACGGGAACAACAACGTAAACGGCTAGGAACACACCTCGCGCGAATAATAGTTGGATCTTCGCATTTGGCTCTCTGATAGTCATATCTCCGAAAGATATGCATCTTTAGCTCTGGTCGTCGCTTGATGAAGTTTTGTGCCCAGCGCTTGCCGACGCATGGCGCATTGCGGTCTGCCAGCAGAGAATTGGCTAATTCTTCCACAAAACGCAGTCGTGAGGGAAGTCCTCGTGAATCTAGGTCGAGAATGGATTGGACTATTACATCCTCTTCCTGATCAGATAGTTTCCGAGAATTCGGGATAGAATCGCCTCACGATTGCGTGCCATGGCGACGGCGACGTAATGTATAGTAGTTAACATTATATATGCCTGCGGCACGTCGTAGGCTTAGGCTTTGGTTATTTTCAAGGGTCTGAAGGGCAAGAATAATTCTAGCTTCATTTGAAGATTGTGACATGTTGGGTTGTTAAGAATTAATTGATTAGATGGTAAAGATGTAAGGTGAGGGATTTTTGGTGCACTCGCTTATTAAACACGTTAATCGAGTTCTATAATACATATATTTCCTCCTAGCATTGCTGCGTAATATAAACAACAAAAAATACCCTTTCAGCAAAAGCAGCGGGAACGCGAGAAAAAGGCATCGTGGTGGGCAGACTAGGTACCGTTGTGTAATGTAGCAATTTGCAAGAAGAATTGCTGGGACGTTTATCACCGCCTTGTTTAGATCGCGAGGGAAGTACTCCAAGTTCGCTGCATGTTAATTGGCTACAACCCCCCCCTAGTGACCGCCGTCCGTGGAGGCCTATGACGACTCAGGAGGATAGTACATGCGGCTATAATGACGATTATATCGTCGACAATGTAACCAATCATAAGCACCGGAGGCTGAACCGATCTCCAAGTTCGACTGGCTGCTCTATGGTATTTGTCTCATGTTACACAACCTTGATACACCCCTGGGCAAAAAGATTGCATGCGATAAAGGGCGCAAATTTGGCTTGCCGATGTTGACATGGTGGAGAATAATTGGCCAATGATTACATCGCGTCTTCGTAACATCCGCTTTCTAGGGTCTACAAGACAAGAGGCAGAGAACGTCCACGTACATCAGAACATCTCAACCCTACAAAGCCATACTTAGGCAATTTTACTATAGTTCCTTCTTATCCTTTTGTAAAATATACTTTTTAGGGTAGCATGTCGCAAACCGATTTCAACCTAGTTATTCTTGCCAGCATTATCTGAATCATGTCCGGCTTTAGCCAATCCCGTCAGCGTCCTATTCTTCCTGCCGTTCAACCTCAAACCTCGGTCCCTACTCAAAGCTTCCTCCCTGGAAACATTTTCCCTCGACGCTCACGAACCTGCACCGCGATTGCTTGCGAGGGCTGTCGAAAAAGAAAAACTAGAGTACGATGAACATTCTAGCTACATATTGTATCTAACCGTTGGCATAGTGCAACGGAAGTCGACCGCGTTGCACAAGCTGTACCCGAGCCGGTTCGGAGTGTACCTACGCATCCCCGACCAACGTAATTGAGCTACGACGGCAGTTCAAACGTCTTGAGACAGAAAAGACTGCGTATCAGAGGCTTATAGATACACTGCGCTCAAGAGACCTCCGCGAGGCAAATCTTATCCTCGATCTGCTTCGGCAAAACACAAGCGTGGACGATGTTCTGAACCAGATAAAGCACGGAGATATGCTATGCGAGTTGTCTACTGTGCCTGAGACTAGGTATTGCTATATTTTCCTATCTTCAACACCCCGCCAACCTTTCTCGAACCGGGAATAATCCCTGCCTATCCCCCGAGGTACCAGTGAGCAACTAGTCAAGAGAGTGGCGATTCACTAGGCCCGGCTTGAAGGTTTTCATGACAAGATCCTCTGCTCTCTTTCCCTGTACAAATACTAATGGTTCGCCATTATGCACAAAACCGGGCTCCTTCACTATGTGGCTTGCAAGACAAAGTTCCTGATATCCCGTCGTCAAATCCCTCTTCTTGCCGGCGTGTGTAGACCTACGACCTGAGGGATTACAACTCTTACTAACTCCTTTGGATAGTATTGTTACCACGAGTATCACTCCGCCTCAAGTTTTAGAGCCCCCATTCCTAGGGCAACTCAAGACGGTGTTGAGACAGTGTGATTAAGGTGGTCCGATCTGCTGGTGGCTAGGATGTGGATACTATATAAGGAGCTGTGCTCATCACAGACACATGTAACTTAGAACTAACAACAACACAATGAACTTATTCGTTTTATCAAGACTGTAGTCTGCATTGTAGTCTGGTCTAAAGGAGATAGACGGACTAATAGTCCAATCTGGGCATCTCGGCTAGACTGCTGGTCTAGTCTGACCAAGTCGGACGGACGAAATAGACAGTCTGAGGAGTTTAGACGGACTGATTGGACTATTTCGAGCACTGGTTGCATACCGGTTGCGATACTGCCCATATCTGAAGCGTTGTGAGCTTGCATGAGGGCAAAGCCACCTGAGTCGAAATACTTCCTTCCCTGATCGGAAGAAAAGAGTTCTTTCAATACTTACCCCTATAGAAGTTGGCAGAGCGTTTTTACTGACCTCTAACTGGTGATGAAGAAGGGTTCCTCGGTTCGGAACAATACCATATCGGTTTAAGCGACGCTTGTTAGTCCCTGTGGCGCGCTCAGTAACTTTCAAATAATCCATATCAATGATATGAGAAAGACCGAGCTCTAGTGAAAAGTGTAATTAGGATTTTATTCAAAGATGCTATTAGTAAAGTCTGTTTGTGAGTTTCCAAGAACTGTTTAAACGCTGATTTTTAAAAGCTCAAGGGTATCTCTTTGAGTGTAACAAGCCTCCAGCGGGGTCACAACAAGGGTATAAGACCAATCAAAATGATCAGAACGAAGGGTACTTCCAAACACACCTAATTTGGTGTATGATAGAAGTACCAACAGGTCTCTCTGTTACAAATAGCTACATCACACACTTTGCAGCCATACTTCGTCTGCCGGCCCCTGGTTTTTCGTGCATCCCCTGTTGTCGGCTGTAGGGATTCTTTCTCGAGCTTCCTTTTCTTAAAGGGTCGGGGCTGCCCCTGCTTAAAGCCTTTACAAGCTAGGCAGTCTGATTTAACGCCTTGCCAGACATGGTTGATATCTCTTTGCATGTGTTTTTCGTGTGTTTCTATATCCCCGATGTCCTCTTCTTTCCCCGTACGACATCTCTTCCTGGCCGAGCTTTCGTGTACATATGTGATGAAAAGGGCATTATAGATGCATTCCTTCCATTTCTGAAGGGTTTTATAGGGAAGCCACCTAGGGGATGTCATCTTGAGCTGTAAAATGAAGCTATTCATAAGGGCAATATTGAGAAGGAAAGACCAAAGGAGGGCTTGCCAAGGGCCACGGCGGAAGCGATGCTCATAGCTTATATATGACCTCAACTGATCGCCTCGGTCAACATGATTCATTTCATCGTTATAAGAGGCAGCTACCGTAGGGATCGCGATGATCATTGAAGAATTATTTCCAAAATAGCGTTGTATCTCTTTCTCTTTTTTGTAAGATCCTTTTGTAGCCGGCTTTCTCCTCTTTCGCTGTATGCGCTCTTCGTCAGCCCCTGTGTGCACAGTTGAGAGAAAAAGCACATAGCTACTATCCTGCCAACCGATTTGCACGACCTAGGAAAGACGAATTAATAAGGAAAATATGTAGAAAGCCGTCTATTAACCGTACCTTACAGTCTTCTGTAGGGATAGCTCATACCTCATTATATTGAAGGGAGGGGCCTTTGCCGGCTTTATCATTCTCTTTGGTATCCTTCAGCTGCTTCGTGATGCCGCAGTTAGGGCGCGCTGTGCCTGTGGCACCGTAACCGGTCTCGCGAAGGGTATGGAAGAGATTCGGTGAGGAGAAGAGGTTATCTGTGAAGACGTGATATGTCGCTTTTGGCAGCATTTTACATAGGTGAACAACGACGCTTTGTGTATTGCTGAGGGCAATATATTCCTTTGGTTTTCCCTTCTTTCCTTGTGACTGCGACTGCGGTTGTGACTGTGACTGCTCCTTCGGCAGCTTGATGATCACAGCGGTGTACGGTGATTCCTTTACGTGCCAAAGCCAGCGCAAAAAGAAGCCATTTTGTGCAACAACCCAGACTTTGAACCCTACCGGTGTTGGCTTTCCTTTGATGAGTGTTGTCTCCTTCGATCTGCCTGTAAAAGGAACCATACACTCATCCACAGTAACATTAGTCCCTGGAGTGTAGAATTCAGCAGACACCTTCTGTATATGGTCAGACCACGGTTCAGCCGCTTGGAATACCTTAGGAAGGTCCTCTTTGTTGCCAAGATCGAGTGTTGTGTAGTCAAATGTGCGAAGATAGCGTGAGATAAGCTGGAACCGATATAACGGCATGAACTTAATGATTGAGTGTAGGGGGACTTGAACACCTAAGGAAGGGGTATTCCAATGGCTTGCAATCGTATTTTCCTTATGAACTCCTAGGTAAATCAGCACACCGAGCCATATATAGACTTGTGAAGAGGAGAGACCCTCCCACTTCGTGATCCTCGAGTGATTAGAAATTGGGGTATTCTAGCTATCAATAACGCCATTTTCGAGCAGATGAAGGACCCAGCTTTCGGTATATTGAATCCATGAAAGTATAAGGGATTTAGGTATAAAATACTGGAAAAGCTTGAGTGGTGTTGGAGGGAGGATATTAATTTGAAAATCACGATATTCAATGTTGAAAGGTGTGAAGTTGTGGCCGCCTCCCTCTTCGGGCGGAAAAACAGGCACTCCAGTGGGGTCATCAGCTGTGCGTTGTGAATGTGTATGAAAGCTATGATCATCAATTGCAATGTGTATTTCATCTAGGGTTATTGGAGAATTTATTGTTTTATTTGAGACTGATTTGGATTGATTTGGGTGGTGTTTTGAGACAAATGCATCATCTGACGAACTTCTCGTACCCCGCATGTACTTTTATGATGACTAACGAGAGTGGGGCAAGGTACGAAGTGGAGGCTTGTTACACTCAAAGAGATAATAAAAAGCAGTTTAATATACAGGTGTGTTAAACACATGCCCTTCCCTAAGGTTCAGTATAAAGATGTACAGGGACTTGGGGAGGGGATCAGATACCACTCAGAAAATACACACCCAATCAGACGCCTCACAGAGCCAGGGCCCGTAACAGATAGAGAGCCCATCTAATAATTCCAAAGCCCTCTTTTCCTCTACATCCAATAAGTCTATCAAAGCACCAAGTTAATATCAACCACACGAAGTATTGCGGGATCCTCCGTGGTGGGCTCTGCATGATCGTCGCCCAGGGAACTCGGCGATCCCTACACTTCTCGCTAGCGCTGGTTAGGCGCCCCCTTCATGGCCAAAGTCCGGAAACAGGCAAAGCTTCTTTCACTAGTTCTTACCGTGGCGCTGGTTCAGGCCGCAGGGGTCTGTTTTGTTGACTTCCTGCTAACTGTATACTTTACTGTCCTGCCTCTATTCACCGCAACAAAAAGTCTCTTGCCACTCCGTGGCGCCCTTACTAAGGTCAACTGGTTAAATCATCTTGCATTAAATTGTCACTTCACCTATCAGGATGGCGATATGTCTGCCGTCCCCATAAATTGATAAAACCAGACCCCTGCGGCCTGTATACCAGTCAGCATGCACTACCCCGGCAGCCTGTAGAGCGAGTTAAATGCCCCATGGCCACTCCGACAAGCGCAGCCTTGACTTTGCGCCTGTCATTGCCACCTCGATCCTCCGACTGTAAGTGTCATGATATGGATTGCGCCTTTGTTTGCAGTACTGCTGTCGTTGTCGACAGCAGCGGCAAATACTTCGACAGAAGAGCTGCTGTCTGGACTGCCCCAGTGCGCGGTACGCCTTCCCCGAGTTCTACACGCAGCGCCGTACTCCTGCTGATTTGCTAAGTAGAAATCCTGCCTTAGCGATGCCATCTCGAAGTCCGACTGCGGCTTCGACACCAAGTGCCTATGTACCGATGACCAAGTCTTACCGATAGCATCGACATGCGTCTCCAAGAGCTGTTCAGTCAAAGAATCCTTAAGTAATATGCATTCATCTGCTCGATCATGAACTTGATGCTGATTGACTAGCGACTCACAACTCGACCAATACCTATTGCGATGTCCCTATCCGTGATCGCACGAGCACAATGATCAATACTATGATTATCCTAGGCGTGTTGTCGACCATCTCGGTTCTTTTGCGCTTTACATCCAAGGTCTTCCTTATGCACTCGGACTTTGGCCTTGATGACTTCTTTACATACATCTCATTCTTCTGTTTCATAATTCCAACTGTCGTTCTAACTATCCTGGGCCCATTTAAATACGGATTCGGAAAAGATATCTGGACAATCGACTTTGATAATATCACCAAGGCCGGACTCTACTTCTACATTACGGGCCTCTTTTACTTTCCCTTGATCTCTCTGCTGAAGATGTCACTATTGTTCTTCTACCTTCGAATCTTTGTTGGACTCGCGCATAAGCTTCTCTGGGGAACTGTTATCTTCAATGCAATCTATGGCCTTGCATTCACCTTCATACACGCCTTTCAATGCACTCCAATTAGCCTTTTTTGGACGCAATGGGATGGGGAGCATAACGGAATATGGTATTCTGGGTTTCCCTGTGTCCTACTGTTGAGCGCTAATATTTTTAGCCTGAATAAAAACGCGTACCCCTGGGCGAATGCATCTATCAGTATTGCCTTAGATATATGGATGCTGGCAATTCCGTTATGGTGCTTGCGAGGCCTACAAATGCATTGGAAGAAGAAGATCAGTATTGGAGCTATGTTTGTTGTTGGGACCTTGTAGGTGCCTCTAGAGTCAGGATTTTTCGCCCAACTGTTAACCTTTATAGTATCACTATTGTGAGTATTCTTCGCTTGCAAAGTCTGGTAACCTTTGGCTTGTCTCAGAATCCGACCTATGATCAGTTTGATATCTTCTTCTGGTCTACTATCGAGATCCACGTCGGCTTAATTTGCACATCTTTGCCAGCCATACGCATTTTACTTATTCGTGTGTTCCCGATCCTTGGAGGTTCGTCATATGGCTCAAAACAGCCTCATACCTCTGGTGAACAATATTGCGACCATGCTCTTCAAGAGCTTCCTTCTCAGAGAGAGTCTAATTTGAGGCAAATGGACGGGAGGATCGAGTTACAGAGGACGTTCGACACCCAGAACCCCGAAGCAGATGAGGCGAGGCTGGTGACATTTGATAAATTTGGCACAGGAGCGGCAGCAAGCACCAGCGGACCAGCTCATAGTGTGAGTGATGTATCACTAGAGTGGCTAGAAATGGATATCTAATAAAGCATCGTGGCCTTTGGAAGTATTAGCTTTTACTGAAGGTGTTATTAAAGGGATAACATACATAATAAGCTTATACAGTATCACAGACAAGCATATGTCACAAAAAATCTTAACCTTTAAAATAGAAATCACTAGAAAATCATAATAAACTCTCTAATTGATCAAACTTAATTGCTATATTTTTCTTTAGATATTACAATAACTATTTAATATATCCTTATGTTATAAAATTAGTGGTCAAAAGTCTACGAACGCTCCACACCCAACCACCTCAATTGATTTGGTCATGATAACTTCACTCGCAAATAGATAGATCAATTGACGGTCAATTAAGATTTGTTATATATCATTTTGAAGCCCTGATTCTGCTCTTTAATATTTGGTATACCATCCCCGTGCTAGAATGCAAGCTTCCATTCTGCGTGGCAAAGAGTCGATTAGGTTGTTAATCTCTTCTGTTGTGATCTCCGCCCACGCCAACTTCATGCATTTAATCAATTCTGCGATATCTGCTTCATTATTTTTCAGGCGTTCTAATTGAGGGAACATCTTCCTAATTTTGGCCTTTAAAAGCTTCCAAATATGCTCAATTGGGTTGAGATCAGGGGAATGTGCAGGCCAGTCAATGAACTCAATTCCATGCTCCATTAACCACTCTATAGTTGACTCTAATGTATGAATTCTTGCGTTATCCTGTTGGAATCGCCGTATGCCGTTGTATATAGGAAGAAGGCCTTCAGATAATGCCAATTGATAACTTTTGGAAGTATATCCTCTTCTTTTGGCGGTCTCATCGCGTGTCATAATCACAAGGTCAGATTTTCCACCTCTCCAGATTGCTGCCCAAACCATGATCGATATTTTGGCCTTCCCGTGGACTGTGATATTAACAAATGGTTTCATGAACTTCTCATGAGGCTTGCGAAATAGCCAGCCTCGTTTATAGTTGGGTTGAGACTGAATTGTAGACTCATCACTGAAAATTGTCTGAAGTTGTCATTAGTTCAGTGAAAGATTCCCGAGCTTGAATGATACGCAATCTTTAAACAGTCATACCTCAGTTAATCCATCGATTTCATCCCTCCAAGCTTGACACCATAAAAGCCGCTGTCTTGCTGTTTCTTTTGATAGCGGAATCCGCTGCATTGCTCTCCATTTGCGGCCGTAGTGAAGTCGGACAATTCGGCGTATTGTTTTACAGGAGACTTGACCTCCTACCGTATCGACAAGCGATTCATATGTGATCCTGCGGTTGCGTTTTAGCGTGAGTAGTACCATTCGAATCTCACGAACCGTGAGTTTCTTAGGGCATCCTTTCCGTCGTTGTTGGGCCAAGGACCGCTGAGTTCTCCAGCGATGAACAATTTGGTAGACAGTTGATGGTGACGTCTTCGCGTCTTTCGCGACGTCGCGATAGGACCTTCCTGTCTCTACCTCGCGAATGATAAGAGTTTTAGCCACCTCGCTAAATTCCCTATTCCTTTGGCGCTCAGCGCATATTTCGATGAAAATATTGTTCATTTTGACCCAGAATTGCTATAGTTGTGGACGTTTGAAAATGTAGAGTTGTCGCAGTACGCGTTGGTGTTTTACGTGGAGGTGGGGTTGGCGTTCGTAGACTTTTGACCACTAATTTTAGCTGTCTGACGAGAACTTCACGTATCCCGCAGGTACTAGCGTGGTTAGTCAGCTAAGTGGGGCGAGTGACCCTAGTCTTGTGCCACTCAAAGAGATATGGTGTTTTCAACAACCTAGCCGGGCTGGGTCGTTACTGACTTGTAGTGAGCGCCATTTCCATTTGTATGGTATTTTCTACGACCTGGCCCGGCTGGGTCGTTGCTGACTTGTTGGTAGGATACCGTACGCGTTTATTCACAACGACATTGGTCGCTGTTGTAAGCCACTGACAGGTGTGTAACATTATTTCGTAAGCAACCTTTTGGCGGGGTTTAGTCTAGAGATGGATTGACCACGAAATATACTAAATAAAGTGAATGTAGAGGCGTAAATATGTATTAAAATGTTCTTGGTACTTATTGACGGACTAATTGCGCTGTTACCTACCTGCTTATATATATTTTGACTTATCTCTTGCTACGCTTGATTCTTGGCGGATTTTAATAGTCAGTTTCTGTCCGACACTCGAATTTGATAGACATTCACGACCGCCCCAACCCTGACCCTACTTACCCAACTGATACCCTCACCTTTAACAACCCTTACACTTTAATAACCCTAACCTTTATCTTAATACTTTATTTTTTATTAAATCCTCATCTTAACTTAAACCTTAACTCTATATTTTACCCTTCATTATATAAGTTATATTATATTATATTTAACTCTATACTCTCTTCCTCTTCTGTATTCTTTAATTTTTTTTCTTTTTAATTTATTTTATATTATTCCTCTACTCTATCTTCTTTTACACTTTACTTTATTTTTATTTATGTCTTTTGTTTTATGTTTTCATATTTTTTCTATATTATAACTCTTCCTATATATATTAACTTATATG
>JAJJWM010000320.1:0-70094 GCA_021655865.1 Fusarium guadeloupense | reverse complement strand
CCCTCATTCACAACCACCCCCTCCGCAATCCTCACCCAAACAACCTCCCATATCTCCTCCACAACCGCCCTCGAAGACTCCCTTGTCTCTTCCCTCACCACATCTACTGCTAAATTCTCAAACCTCCTCACTCCCATGCTCCACGATGACCACGCCGTCTCCAAGGCAACATGCATCACCCGCCTCTTCAGCTCCGTTTCCGAGGACAAAGACCTGCGTGACGCGTCCCGCACAGCAGAGGAGATGCTTCTCAAGGCCAATGCTGAGAGCCTCATGCGTAGAGATGTAGCAGCTCTCGTAAAGGCAGTGTACGAAAAGCACCAGCGTGGTGAGGAGGTGCTGGATGATGAGGACGCGTATACACTCTTCAAGACACACAGGGCGTACCAGAATACGGGCGCAGGCATTGAAGACGAGGTCCTGAGAGAAAATTACATGGTTGCTGTACAAGAACGGAATGAAATCCTCGTCGCAGCCAAAAAGACCATCAGCGAATCTGACGAAGGCGTCTACTTCACCCGCGTCGACCTCACCGGCGTTCCCTCCTCTATCCTCGACGCCATGAAACCCAGTCCTGATGGCACTCATCTCAAAGCAACCTTCAAGAAGGGTCATCTAATCTCCATCATGAAACACGCTGTCAGCGCCCGCACGCGTAAGACATATCACCTCGCCAAGGAGAGTCGCTTTCCGCAGAATGTAGCCCGGCTCGAGCGCGCCGTGGACCTGCGAAACAGCACGGCGAGGATGCTGGGCTTCGAGACACACGCGGAACTCAAGATGGAGGATAAGATGGCCAAGAGCGTCGAGAGTGTCATGACAATGTTGAATAAGCTGAGGACGGAGCTCAAGCCTCTAGCAGACGAGGAGATGAAGACGCTGTTTGAGATAAAGAAAGCTTATATACGGGAACATGGGACAGATGAGGAGAACGATGACGCGAGTAGACTGAATGCTTGGGATTGGGCTTTTTATGCCCGGATACTCGAAAAGGAGAGATACTCTGTTGACTCGCTCCTCATATCCGAGTACTTTGAAGTCAACCACAGCCTCAAGGGTATGCTTCAAATCTTTGAGGAACTATTCGGCATGGTATTCATTCCTACCGACGCACCAACATGGCAGAAAGACGTAACAGTCTACGAAGCCTGGAACTCAGAGGATCAAGGCGGCGAGTTCCTAGGATATCTTTACCTCGACCTCTACGCGCGAGAGGGTAAATACGCCGGCGCACACAGCTCTCTCATCCAGCCTGTAAGTTCCACCGCCTCTACCGACACTATACAAAGACTAACAATAATAGGGCTTCGTAACCTCAGAAAACAAGCGTCATTATCCATCCTCCTCCCTCATAACATCCCTCCTCCACACGCCCTCCCGTCCAACTCTCCTGCTACACTCGGAGCTCAAAACCATGTTTCACGAGCTCGGCCACGCAATCCACAAGCTCTTTACACACACCAAGAACCAGCATGGCTGCGCGCGCGACTTTGTCGAGATCCCCAGCATTCTCCTTGAAAACTGGATATGGGTCCCCTCCGTGCTGTGTCGTCTGGGAAGACACTACAGCTACTTGAGCGACGAGTATCTATCCTTCTGGAAAGAACAGGGTGCGGCGCTGAGACCCGACGAGACGCTACCTGAAAAGTTGGCGCTGGACCTTGCGAGGACGAAGCACGTCAATGGCGCGCATGCGATGCTGTATCAGGTGTTCCTGGCGCTGTTTGACCTTACTATCCACAACGCTGAGGAGGGACATCCCGTAGATACTACAAAGCTGTGGAATGAGAGTAAGACAGAGATCATGGGTCTTGGTCGGGTGGATAGTATCGGCCAGGCTTCATTTGCGCATCCCTTCCGGGCATACGATGCTTCGTATTTTACCTATGCACTGTAAGTACCCTCACGGCTCCACGGGGTTTATCTGATACTGAGTGGTGGCAGGTCAAAGGTCTATGCGACCGACTTGTGGGTTAGCAACTTCAAAACCGACCCCATGGACAAGGCAATCGGTCTGCGATACCGGCAGCTTGTTCTCCAACCGGGAGGTAGCCAGCCTGAGCTCAAGAGCCTCAGCAACTTCTTAGGGCGCGAGCCCGACGATAAGGCGTACTACTCAGAAGTCACCAGCACACCCGGGTCAGAAACAACACGAACGTCAGCGGTGCTGTAAATGGACTGAATTGCAATAGTATCCAACGCTCATATGCAGAAGAGGGTATCATGACTACATCTATCATTACATGCTCGCTCAATGCACCAGTCTCATCCTCGGAAACGGCGCTGCCTCGACATCGACAACAACCAGTCCCCTTTCATTCAAACTCACTCCTACATCCGTAATCGGTGTGATCTTTCGCGTATGCGCAACCTCTTGTCGACTAACACGCGCATCATCCTTGGGGATCCACAAGACAGGCTTAGGCGCCCATAGCTCGGGAGGCCAGTAGTTGGACAGCTTCTCATCCCCAGCATAGTCGGCCTCGGGAAGTTCATCAACGAGAATCAGCTTTCGTAGGGCGATAAAGTCTTCGTAAACCTCGGGGTGGAAGAACCGTTGTAAAAAGGTCGGTTGTCGATCCGGATTCGATTCGTCGCCAACGAGAATCCACCGATCCAAGAACTTCTTCAATCCTGATTGTTGCACTTCCTTCTTTAGTTGGTCTTTTGTGCTTGACTTGATCCAATCCGTCACCATAAGTTTGAGACCACCCGCACCTTCAACAGCCCTTGAACCTTGAGGCCCTTCGTGCGTGATTCCATCGTCGTCATCACTGGGAGGCTCTTCGATCTCCTCTTCGCCGAAGTTTTGATCCGTATCAAAGTAACTGGCAGCAGTGCCTCCATCGGCTTCTCCCGCCTCTGCAGCCGCATGCATCCTTGCCTCGGCCTCTGTTCTCTCCTGCTGTTGCAGTTCTTCCTCTAACGTCAATGTTTGGGGAAGATTTTGAAGAAGAGGAGAGATCGATTCACTGAGGGAAAGGTGTACAATGACCGTGAATATGAGGAATATGAGCATCAGTACCATGGGCGGAAAGGCGAGCTTGAGGGCAAAGAGACCAATCATGCAAATCTCGGCCAGGTAAAGTCCAATGATGAGCTGAAGGAGGCCACGAGGATAGAACAAGCCCATACTGTCCATTTCCGAGTCAAAGACGTAGAGAATATTGTATCGATAGACGAGACGAGTAAATGCCATGCCAGCAGCGGCGAAGAGGAGGATAAGAGGAGCAATGCATGTGTAACAAAAAGCTAGAACATGTTAGACAGAGACGAGAGATAGAATAGAAACAGCGCGTTGACTCACCGATGACTGCCATGTTGGTGTAGATAGGGTAGACACCACCCCAGCGGGGAGGGCGCAGATTGTACCAGACCTTGAAGCGAGACCTGGGGTTTTGAATGATCTTGGCAAACCCATAATGTCGGATCAGCTCGAAGATGTGCAAGAGGCTAGTGGCACCAATGGCCATACATTGGACCAAGATGTACGAGAGGTAAAAGTTGGACGCTTTGGGGAGATTCTGAGCCAGGAGGTCTGGCGTAGACATCGGATCCTTGATGATGTTCAGGACAGCAGCAGAAGCAGCCGATGTCAGTGTAGTGATTAGGAAGACCTGCACAACCTGGAACGCAAAGTAGACACTTTGGGTGAAGAGTTCGACCAAGACCAGAGAGGGAATTCCAGCTTGGACACCACAGACTGAGAGAATTAGCAGATGGCACTAGAGGAGTGGAGATAGACGTACATCTCAGCATCGCAGGGACGAGCGACATCCAGAATGACAGGACAATGGCGGGTATGAATCCCTGCAGAAAGCCAAGGATGGCATCGGGCAATAGCTTGATCCAGCTGAGGAAAAAGATGCCGCTTAGAAAGTCGATGTTTGAGATGATACCAATTATGGCCGAGGGAAAGGACCAGAAGATGATGGCGACTGCAACTAGAGCCATAATGAGGAATCGGCGAATGATACG
Source organism: Fusarium guadeloupense (assembly GCA_021655865.1). NCBI lineage: Eukaryota > Fungi > Ascomycota > Sordariomycetes > Hypocreales > Nectriaceae > Fusarium > Fusarium guadeloupense. The sequence goes on along the minus strand of JAJJWM010000320.1, from coordinate 66,116 downwards.
TTCCCACCAGCGCATTCGAAGAGCACTCCAGACTACCTCGTCAGGTCGAACACCGAGGAGACGAGGCGCAAGCTGGAGAGGACGATGGTGGGCTACGACTTGGTGAGCGGCTTGGGCGGCCTCTTGTGTGTCGAATTCGATGAAAGCAGCAGGCAATGTCTGCCCATCACCACGGCGAACTTGGCGACGAAGTTTGTAAATCTCATGGTTCAAGTCTTTGAGTCTCATGCGACACCACCGAATAGTGTCGACTCGTCGGAAAAAGTTTGCGAGCGGGCGGTGATGGGGCCTAGCCGTCACGGGAATCCACTGCGCAGCGACAGAGCCTCGTACATCAGGAAGGTTTGGATTGAGTCCGTACGGGTGGATATACTCGGGGTCTTCGGCTGACTTTTCGAGCAAGTCGTGTATGTTGGGGTTGGCATCTTGTGGTACTTGAGGGTACTCTGTCTTGGAGTTGTGCTCTTGGTGGGCTTCGTCGGGGTTGTGACCATTGTTTGGCTCAACCTCGACGCGATCGGTCGAGCTAGATCGCTGCTGCTCACTACTCACCCCAGTCTTGTAAGACGAGCTCGAGTCTGCAGCACATGTTTCGACGGAAGATGGTGCCGGTGGTTGCTTTGCAAGCTGCTTCTTGCGGGCCAGGTTTGTCTTTTTAATGAGCGCAATCTCTGCCCTTTCCAGTCGCATCGCCGTTTGTTCCCTCTCTTCGACAAGCTTGATGAGGGCCTTGGCAGTGCGCGGGATCCAGACACGTTTCACGGAGTCGCCGTAGAGTTTCCGAAGTCGGGCCTCGTCGAGATAGCGATCGGGGATAGAAGTGAGCAGGACAGTCCTGGAGGATAGGCGCTTGGCATAGTGAGGAGAGGACAGATAGGCTTGGCGCACACCAATGTAGTAGAAGCACTCTCGGGTGACGGTGAAAAGAACAAAGCCTAGATAATTAGATTCCGTAGACTTGCGCGCCCGTTGGCAATTGGTCCCGGCTACTCACCAAAGAACAGGTAGGCGACAGCGACATGAGCATACATGCGTTTTCCTTCCTTAATTTTGCCAATCGTCAAGATGTCAAGCTGACCGAGTTTGTTCCCGCCAGTGATATGGACAGGAAAGAGGATGGGCCAAGAGATAAGCATGCCGACGAGAAAGGTGTTTCGCAGGACTTTGAGGTAGCGTAGAAAGAAGAAGCCATCGAGAGATCCATGATTGAGTACAAATGTGTCTGGAGTCTTGAAGAAGGGCTTGACCCAGTTGATCCAACCCTTGGGAAGCGCAGGGATAGGTGTGCTATCAGATGGTCAGTAAAGGGAGAGGCAAGTCGATGGATCTGGGGCTTACTGAGGTGCGCGCAGACTGGGCATGGCCCGAGGCGCATAGACGCGACTACATCGTACACGTAGAATGCAGAAGATGATGAGACAGACGGCACAGTAGACGATGACAGGTACAAAGGTGGCGACGAGAGACTGGAGCGACGACGACTTTTCGGCGTTGTTTGTGCTCAAGGTACCACCACTGGAGCCATCGCGGGTAGCGCCGACGCGAGAGTCTTCGCCCTCCTGGAGAAGAGTAAGCATAGGTTGGGTTGAATTAAGGTTAAAGTTGAACGGGTCATACCACGGGTAGTTCAAACGTCGCTCTTGCGATGAGGGCGTGCCAATTGGAAGCCATGACGATTGTGGATGATCAAGATTGACGGCGGGCGTAGTACCGCATTGCTACCTCGGGGCGATGCTGAGGATGGTCGAGGGGGTAGACATTGAGTATTTGGCGGATTAATATGTTGCTGTGATTATTGCGACATGTTTTATCGACAAAATGACCGGAGGAACAAGATGAGGTTGTGGTTGAGGTAACGTTGAGAGTGGGATGATGGATATTTCTCTGAGGCGATGCAAAGTGGGCGTCCTCTTTCGGGATCTACCTACAGGAGGGAAAAGCGGCGCAGTCAATCAAGGGGGTAACACGTTTTAGGGGATCTCCGTTAGGTCTTGGTAACTGATGGTGACTTGAAAGGGGAGAAAGAGTCAAAAAAAATATGCGGATAAAAGGGAAATCCCATCACAATCCCAGACGCCAATCACCCAGAATCAGTAAGCACAACACACCTCAACCAACAAGGGTCCAATCGCCGAGACCGAAAGCGCCATCAAAGAGTCTAGAACCCGTCAGCCCGTCCCTTGGGAAAACCCCACGTTGCACATCAAAATCTCGCTCAATGGCAACAAACGTGCTTGCTTTTTTTTTTTTTTTTTTCCCGCCGTGATTTGATTGTCAATTACTCAACTAAAGAGTCAGTCACAATGACGCTCAAGCAAGGGCAAAAACAATCATTGCCAATGATCGACCAAAGCTGAATGATGTGCATCTAGAATTGCCCCTTTGGGACTGGATACAACGCCGTCATCTACATGATCCCTGGCTTGGTCAAGACGAAACAAACCTTAACCTTGGTGTCGGGTCTAGCAACCGAGATTAATATCATCGAGACGGAATCTCAATGGATGGCTTTGTCCCAGGTTCAGCTTGAATTGGAATGCCCTCAGCTATTCAGGGTTCTGTCGTGGAGCTGTTCTAGGGTTGTTGGAAAGGGGACCGAACAATGTATGCTCCATCTACTTTAGTTTACGAAATCAATACAAGGCAGGGCTCATCACGTGGACTCATGCAGTATTTGAGTTTGTTTGATTTATCAATATATTCCATATCGTAGAAGCTGCACCTAAACCAATCTGTGCCTTTCCAAGACCACCAAGTCCTCCTCTAACATCTTCCCTTCCTAGGAACCAAGACACCAAGATGGTCCGACAACTTGAATTCAAAACCATCATCATCTCCCCAAATCCAATTACGAGCCCGCTGTGCTGTATTCCAACTTGTTTGATCAAGGCAGTAAAACATAGACGCTGCGCTGGGACAGTGCCTCCAACCCCTTGAGACCGGGAGATAGCCCTCTTCATCCCAACCCACTGTGAAATGGCCCGCCTCCACATCCTCCTCCACAAACTCCTCGCCACTGTTATAAAACACTTGCCGAGGTTTTTTCGCTCTCTCTTGCGTCTCACACGTAGGATATGGCTTTGCTTGACGATCTATGAGCCAGACTTTTGTACCCATCCCTCGTGCGGCACACTGGGAAATGATCGTGATGACGAACCCCAAAGGCGAATCTATTGGCCAAACACGCCTAATCACTTCATACTCTTGGCCAATAACACGTGTGTAATCTGTAAACCAGGATGCATTAAATTCGATGCCAATGTTGGCAATGGCCGGGTAGCCTACAGCAGTCGGCGAGAAGGCAGCATCTCTGCAGATAAAATCCAAATTAGTCTGCCGCGACCACATCACATTCTCTTGCCAGGCAGCGAAGTTGAGAATGTAGAGGTCCTTCATCGGCTGGGTGGCAATGGTGATGCCCTGACTGGAATTTGCAGGCATGACGACAGTGCTAAGGTCTTGCTGGAGTTTCCTATCCTCCCATGCGAACTTGAGCGTCCAAAGACGTTCACCCCAGGTATAGCCGCCATGTTCAAGGCCCAGCTGAGCCGCGATAGGTTTCCACTTTGCGGTCTTGAAGCGGCGGCTGATAACATCTCTTGATTCAGAGCATGCTTCCCACATACCATAGTCCCAAAAGTAAGCGGATCGAATTCCCTTCTGGCCTAGAGGGCTCTGGTCGTTGGTTGAAGAGGACGGGATAGAGGTAGTGTAATATGGGCCACCACCAATCTCCAGGGGAATGTGAGAACAGTCCAGCATGGTAAGGTGAGGCGAACTTTTGGGTCCGTATGTGAATGGGAATTCTGACATGTAAAAATGGTGTATAGCACTTCGTGTTTTGTCAGAAGGTCGGAGCGCTGCTTCCCAGATGGAGAGACGAAGCTCGACAGGGAGATCGGGGAAAAGATAAAAATGTTGTAGAGCCATCTTGAATAGATGAAGGCTCAATGAGTTAGGTATCGTGGGACCTTGATGAATTAAGAGCTTAAACGTGTGTGTGAGTAGACAGATATGACTATGCCTTCTGAATATCTGAATTGATGAGGAACGAAAAAAAAGAATATGGGGGATAGCATCTTCTTTTTAACTACAATGCGATTATAAGCCAAGGTTTCTATCTACATATGCCTAACAGAATCTGAGCACTTTATGCACTATATGTTGCGTGCGTTCTTTTTTTCCTTCTTTTTTCCTTTTCTTTTTTAGATTCAACCTTACATATATCTCACAGGAGTAGATCAAAGTCACAAGTGCCAACTAGAGTAAAAAGAACCTTAAAGCTTAGACTTTAGTCAACATACACCAGAAGAACGTAGAAAGCTTGTCTTACCTGTCACAATCGTGTCAGATGGTTAGCTTAAGGCCTTTCCTCAACTGAGTCATTGCCGTCTAATTCATTTAGAACATTATACTGAAATCTTAGAACATACACGCATTCTCTACTAACTTTAGTAAAATGCAAAGTCTTATAGTGAATTTACACAAGATTCAAGTTGATATCGTACTGACTTTCTATTTCACTGGTAAAAACCTTTATTAACTACTGAGGCTGAGACAGAATTTGAATTATCTACTGGTAGTCTAAGGTATCACTCCATACATCATGGGTCTATCGTTGCCTCAACATCTGCCATGTATTTCTCTTCTTCATCTCTTTTCCCTCATGCCGTACCCTTCTTTCGGCTTTCCCTCAAAGACGATTGTAGCGGCATCGTCTGCAGGTCATGATTGCACATTGACGGCACTCGTAGATGAATATTGGCATGCGGTCGTGACATTGCTCGCACCTATGGACTCCTGAAAGGCTTCTCCAAGACTCGTGAGTGCATTCGTGGTTTTCAACAAGATTGCGCTGAGCGTCTCGTATTCGGGCCGCTCTGACGGCAGCATCAACTCGTCCAGCGTCGTTCCGCCTGTCCACAACAGCCTCGGCTCGAGCAATCAGTCTTCTCTCATCCCATTGGGGACAAGAGCATGTCTTCCAAGTGGTGCCACAGAGGTAGCAAAACTCGGCGCGGCAAAAGCATGCTATTCATTGGATGGTTAGTTAAGAGATTCAATGATAAATTGGCAAGATACTCGAAGAATGAGCGATCTCATCATCAACATTAGAATGACTTACTCATATGATAACAGCCGTGTTGTAACTCAACGACTCTTCCGCAGGCATTACATCGCTGCCACCCTTCAGTTTGAGCAAGGCGCAAGACCTCCTGCGAAGCGGTATCCTGAGGGCAAACGCCCTTATGCGTCTCTGCCTTGCAAAGCACACAAGTCTTCTTGTTGCAACGGGGACAAGTTGCCATCTCAGTCTTAATGAGTTGTGATGGGATAAATGTGGAGCAAGTCGGGTCGCTACAATAGGTACGATCTGTTGCCTCAAATTCGAGCTTCTTGGCTTTAAATTCGCCCACTAGCTGAGGCGAGAGGAATCGGTTGCTGGTATCGATGGGAATGGGCTGATGACAGCAGCGTGGTGGGAAGAGGGATTCGTCTCGGAGAGATGAGCGGATCAGATCGAGGAGACATACACGACAGTAATCGTGAGAGCATAGTGGGCTGAAGAGTGCCAGCTCAGGGAAGTAGTCAAGACAGCCAAGACACTGCTTGGTGACTTCTTCGTGACATTGGCGGCGAGACGCGGCCCAGGTTGAAGATTCGGCGTGGGGAAGTTGATCATCATCGTTGGGATGCGTTATCGGACTGATATAGAGTGCCTTGAGCTTGTTGAGCAATTCATCATCGAGCGGCTGTTTTTCTTGCCCATCTTGGGTGTCTGTTCTTGAGCTCGATGTTGCGGCAGGATTCTGCGATAGTCGGAGTGCAAAGTCCCGATCTCGAGAGGCCTCTTGCTCAGCAGCGGTAACAGCCGCGATCTCTTGGGCATCTGCTTCAACAGCTCTGGCTATGCTTAAGCTGAGAGCTCGGTCAGTTAAGAGAGCGCTGGTAATCTCAAGCTCTTCGCGGCACGCAGTGATAGCCAGATCAGAATCGGGTATCTCGCCCTCGCGATGCTTTCCCTTTTTGTTCTTTTCGCCTTCTTCCAGGTCCTCGAGCTGAAGCTGGAGAACCAGCTTCAGTGACTCTTCGTCGAGGTATTCCATTTGCGCTGTAAGATGCGTTAGTAGTGCGCTATAACGCGTAGAATATGAAAAGTAAATTTGTGGGCGATGAACTGGCGTACAAGAGCAGACGTACATATATCACTTGGTCGGGTAGATGCAGGAGGATACTCGTGATTGTCTGCAAATAACCATGCAAAAGGTGGGCAAGAGGCATAGGTGCGGCATTTAACGTAGGCAAGCAATGCAGGAAGGCTCTCTTTCCACGTGAATAAATGGCAAACAATTGTGTAGGTGCTGAGTGTTTGTTGATGGGGCCGTGGAGATGGTTGGCCTCCCATCCCACGGTAGGCAACCGATAAACTCAGCGATCTCTGATTAGGAGCAAAAGTAATAGTGATTTAGAAAAAGAAACAAAGACATCTATACTTAAGATATACCTAATGTTAAGAAGTTATAATCTAGCCATCAAAAAATGAAAAATAAAAACTTTACTAAGTTCTATAATAGCTTAATATCATTATAAAAATATGCTTGTTTACCTTTTTATTTTTATTTTTTATATCTTTAAGGTTTTTATATTATTATTCAACATTATTTAATATTATTGTAATTCTTTCCAATACTTAACAAATCTACGTACCTAGCTAACAATAATGAGTGAGAACCTACATGATACTATTGTCAACTTTGCTCTGCCCGAGAGTGAGGCCTGTTTCTATCTGGGCAATTTGGGAAGAACATGACGGCTGGACGCTTATCTTGCTTGAAAATGGTTACATGCCTGGTGACTTGTGAGAGATCTGACAGCAAAAGATGGAAAGAACGATTATCTTCAGAATAATTACTACTACCCTATCAAGGCTCCTCATTCACTCCAACACTGTGCTAGACAACTGCAACTCAAATATCTTATCTCATGACACTTTTTATTCCATAACCAAGACATTTCTGAATCGAGGCTTACCAGCGACCAAGCTGTCGACAGCCTCTTGAACCTTCTCCAAAGGATATCTCTCAATCATGCACTTAACACCATGAGTCATGGAGAATCGAAGAGCCTGCTCGCTATCGAGTGCATGGCCACTGGGCCAGCCACCCACACTGGCACCCTTCATAACCAAAGCCGTCGTGTCGACCTCAACAGGACCAACAGGGGCAAGGCCAAGCAGTTTGCCCTCGGGAGCAAGGCCACCGACGAGCGGGGAGATGGCCTTGGGGTTGGGCGCAGTCTGGACAATAATGGAGGCACCACCAAGCTTGATGAGCTCAGCAGCTGCATCGGACTTGCTAGTATTGATGTAGTGGTGAGCGCCGAGCTCCTTGGCAAAGTCGGCCTTATCGTCGCCAGATGAGAGGGCGACAACTTCGTAGCCCATCTTATTCGCATACTGCACTGCAAGATGGCCTAGACCGCCTAGACCCTGTACTGCCACGACATTGCCCTGCTCGACGTGCATCTTGCGAATGCCGTTGAAGACAGTCACTCCAGCGCAGAGAAGAGGAGCTGCCTCGGCTGGATCAAACTCCTTGGGAACACGAACGACAGCCTCCGCGCGGAGGAGCACATATTCTGCGAATCCACCATCCCGGCTTACACCATTGATAGCCTTGTTATCACACATCTGGAACTGAGCCCTCTGGCACTGTCGACAAGTTCGGTCATGACCGCCGTGCCAAGGCCCGCCAACACGGTCGCCGTTCTGGAAGTTGGGAACGTCCTCCCCTACTTCAACTACATCGCCGATAATCTCATGGCCTGGAATACGGGGGAAGACATCGCCCATGTGACCTGCGCCGGTGGCTACGTCAGAGAAGCAGACGCCACAGGCGAGGACTTTGACGAGGACTTGACCCTTGGAGGGGTGTTGGAGGGGTACATCGCGGAGAGTCCAGGGGGAGTTGACCTTGTCGAGAACACAGGCCTTGTAAGTCTTTGGGAGAGAAGACATGTTGTATGGAGATGATTGGTTGTGTATAGGTCTAAAGATAAGATTGGACTGATCAAGAGGGTACTGTGACACTGAGACTGAGAAACCTCATCCAGGAGAGGAAGCGTATCTTATATACCTACAAAGAGACATAAGCCATTGATAATCAAGACAACCATCTCCTCATTCGGAATAAGAATTGAGTTCATGCATAAGCAAAATCCGATGGCCATTGGATAAGCCACGGATTTATCGTTTGTGCTTACATCGACGATAGTGCGAAGTGGGAAACCCCACTATCGACGGGTGTCGGATCCGTGGTGTTGATTTCGGAGATCAGACCTGGGACATCAAAACCGGAGATCAAGGGTTCGGAGATGGGGCAGAGAAATGTTCCAAAGCCGATCTCACTATGTTAGTTAATCCGACGATTAGTCCGAATACCAGCCATACTATAGTCAAGCCACAGCAAGCATCAGCCACACCTAGCCTTGCACAGAAATTTCCCCCACCAGCCGATGCTCATCTTCAGCCCTGCTTGTTGAAGCTCACATCAAACCACAAAGCCATGCCTCTCGACACGTCAACATACTCATTAGCGCTCCTGCGCGTAGACGGAAGAAGATGGAACGAACTCCGTCGTCTTCACGCCCAGATCCGAACCCAAGATGCCGCCGACGGCTCATCATATCTCGAGATGGGCCACACAAAAGTCATGTGTGTCGTGACAGGTCCTTCGGAGCAGCAGCAGCAACGGCGCGGAGGACAGCAGACGCAGCGCGATACAGCGGCAATTAATGTCAATGTTGTTGTCGCTGGGTTCTCGAGTGTCGATCGAAAGAAGAGAGGGCGCAATGACAAGTGAGCTTTTTGCTAGGACGATTGCTTTTGGAGGGTGTACTAATGGAATTGTAGGCGCATACAAGAGATTGAAGTCACGATTGCGAACGCCTTGTCTTCGAACTTACATACGCATCTGTTTCCTCACTCTTCAATCACCATTTCGCTCCACGTCCTCTCCCAAGATGGTTCTCTCCTCGCTGCTCTGCTCAATGCCACGACGCTCGCCCTCATCGATGCCGGTATTCCCATGACGGACTATATCGCCGCCTGCACTGCGGGTTCGACCTCGACATATGCTGCTGGAGACGATACAGCTGATCCTCTGCTCGATCTGAACAACCAAGAGGAACAGGAGCTGCCGTTCTTGACAGTTGCGACATTAGGCGCTAGCGACCGCGTGGCTGTGTTAGTATGCGAGAGCCGCGTGCAAGTGAGCAGGTTGGAGGGTATGCTGGTAGTGGGTGTAGATGGATGTAAGCAGGTGAAGCAGTTCTTGGATCAGGTTGTGAAGGATAAGGGTGCCGAGATGATCAAGGAGGGCGCGGTTGAAAGGAGCGAGGCGATGGGGATGGTTATGGATGAATAGAACATTGCATTGATACCAGGGGCATTGGCATTTGAGTTAGATTATGGATCAGGAACATGTTTGGAGTTATTGTTTGATCTGAATACTATGGTACAGGTATGTCTCTTCTGCTGTCAAAATATCATAGTGTCACAGGCTAATTGTAAGATTTGCAAGAAGCCCTTTTACAGCTCCTCGTGCTTGATGCCCTCGGTCTTGGGCTCAGCTTCAGACTCAGCGACGGGCTCAGCCTCAGGTTCAGCTGCAGTCTCAGCCTCGGTCTGGGCCTCGGTCTGAGTCTCGTACTCGATCTCAACCTCAGTCTCGACAATGGTCTTGGCTTTCTCAGGGCCGTCGGTCTCAATCTCGGGCTCAGGGTCGGTAGCCTGGGTGGATTTCTCCTGAGAATCAGCCTTAGGCTCAATAATGACACCCTCGGGAAGCTTCTTCTTGGTGCCCTCGCCCATGCGGATAGCGTCAATCCAGCTCTCAACGCTCGAGAGACTGAAGTCGCCCTCGTACTGGCGCCACCAGTTTCGACGGGTGTTGATGGCGACCAAATTGACCTCATTCTTGAGCTCAAGAGCCTTAGGTAGGGTAGAAGCAGCCTCGCTATCGCTAGGGATGGCGATGAAGGGGAAGAGGTTTCGGCCTCCGTGGGCGTACTTGGTGTTGAGGTGGGACAGAGAGTCAACTGCCTTCTCCCCAGCCTCGCCAGGAGTGAAGAGAAGGACGCAGGTGTGAGACTTGGGAGCGAGGCATTCTTCGGTGAGCTTCTCCAGGCTAGAGATGGTAGAGATGGGAATGATGGTGGGGACAGCCTCAGCAGCTTCAGACGCAGACTCCTGCTTAGCAGTAGACTCCTCCTTCACGGTTTCCGTAGACTTGTTCTTCTTGGCGCTCTTGGTCTCTTCCTTCTTAGCCTTGGTGCTCTTGCTACTACCAGAAGCATGAACAGGATTGGGCTGTCCAGCCTGGGTGAGGAAATTGACCATATCCTTCTTAGCCAGCTCACCATCGTAGACGATAGGGTCCTTGCCCTCGCCTGGGATGAGAACAAGAGTGGGAAACTTTTCAATGCTAAACTTCTTGACCGCAGCCGTCTCCTTATCACGGATCTGAGCCACAGAAATGACATCAAGGAAATCAATAGCAATGCTTCGAAGCAGAGCGCTTGTCGTTCCCTTCTGAGTGAAGAGGATGGCCTTGGGCTTGTCGCCCTCGAGGAAAGAATCGAGATCCTTGTCGCTCACCCGCGTGACATGGTTGTTAATCTTGCTCATAACCGCCTCCTGGATTGCACCGGCAGTTCGCTGGCCTTGGTAGTCCTCAACGACAGGCTTGCCCGCCTTCTTGCCAGGACGGACGATCTTGAGGGTGGGGAAGCCCTGGACGCCCATACCGCCGCAGAACTGCTTGTTAGATTCTTCATCACAGTCGACAGCGGCAACTTGTGCAAGGCCGTCGAGGTTCTTGGCGGCCTTTTCGTAGGCGGGCTTGAGGTTCTGGCAGTGGCCGCACCAGGGGGCATAGAACTCGACGATCTAGATGGCATGTAAGTGATGACGACCGAGGACGAATGAGAGGTGAGACTTACCGAGGTATAGTTGGACTTTGCAATGAGCTTATCATAATTGCGAGCGTTTACCTGCAGAACAGGAGAGTTCTTTGTGTACATGGCAGCCTGAGCGGCGGGTAGAGCCGCCAGCGCTGTGAGCGTCACCAAGAGAGAGGTGGGGTTCGGCATGGCGACGATTTATACGAGGTTAAGAGTAAAGATAGAGATTTTATGAGTCGAGATCAATCAAAGTACAGAGATTAAAGTCTCTAATACCCAGCGTCAAGGCAAAAACTCAGTATTACGCTTTGTTGCCGTCAAGAACAAAGTGGCATCTTCGGAAGAAAAAGCCACCGTGACAGAACAAAGCTTCAAAGTGAAGCTGGGGTATGCTGGCTTCTGATTGGACACAAGAGCTCGAGCCACTTGTGGCGTGAGCTGATCGAATCTGGGGAACCATGTGGCGCAGAAGACGCTAACCTTGTTAACTTGGCCGATCGATCTCTGTTATTATTTACATTTGTAGCTAATATTTCTAATATTTAGAAAAGATATATTAAAAGAAAGTCAAGTTTTTAAGACTCTTATTTCACTTTTACTATTTCTTAAGATCAAAGTAGATTTTTTTTTTTTTTAATATTCTTACGACTGTTGTTATTCAAACTCTGATAAATTTAAGAAGAAAGCGGCCATTTCTTATGTCACCCTCCAAGCTTACGTCAAGGCAGAAGCAAGAGGAAGAGGAGGAGGTGGGGTGAAGGACGATCTTCAAGCCTAACAACTTCTCTTAATTGCGCCCTCTCGAGCCAGCAACCGACACTCGAGTATTCTTTTCTCCTTATAGCCCTGTGATTATTCGCGATATACGAAATACTGCAACAACATGGCAGAGCCTCTTCCAGCTGCGCTCAAAATTCCTGAAGTGAGCCGCTTCATCAATCGCGCAAATCAGCTCAGAAGCATCAAGCCAGCCATCGCATACTGGTGTAGGCAACCATTGCGAAAGAAGACAGTTGAGAGATATGCTAACACTCACTTCGTTTCTAGGCGAATACCATGCCGTCAACCAGATCGTAGGAAAGAGCCTGCACACTACCGACGACGACAGCTTTGAATTCACAAAGACCCTTATCGAGCGCCTCGAGGCTACAAAGACGGAGCGTGCCGACGATGATGCGATTGCCGACAACGCTGCTGGCCAGGCCTACGTTGAACAATTCGCTCAGCAGACCTTTGATCGTGCTGAGCGCACTCTTCGCGCCAATAAAGTAACGAGGTACAACTCACTGTGCCCCTTCTTGTCGCCGCGGTTCTGACCTGCTCTAGACAAACTGCCGATACCTTCGACGCTGCTGCAACTTTCTTCGACCTCACCCGCGAATGGGGTGAGCCCGACCCCGAGGTCATCAAGAAGATCAAGTTTGCCAAATGGAACGCCGCCCGAATCCTTAAGGCTATCCGAGAGGGCAAGGACCCCAACGAGACAAATCCCAAGGCGCCTGAGCCCTCCGAAGCCGAGCCTTCTCTTGACCCGTCAGACCCAGAGGTGCAGCTCCTCTCTGGACCTCCGCGCGCTTCGGTTGAGGATACGCCCGATACTGGCGAGCCGCCTAATGTTCCTACGTTTACAGATGCGCCACCGAGGCTTCCAGACGACCCGGGATATTTCCCTCCACAGCCGCAGCAAGCGCCGGAGCCGTTTGCCCCATCACCTTTGAGCCAGAGCCCTACGCCGGGCCTATCTGGAGGACCCCCGCCTCCCCCGCCGGTCGGTCCACCACCCGCTGTCTCTCCAGTTCCCGAGGTCCCAGCGCAGCCGGCGACACAGATTCCTCCTCAACCGTCGCCGCAAATCCCGACTAAGCTTCCCCCCCAATTCGCACCTCCTCCTCCACAGCCATTCTCTAACCCTTCGGCGCCTCCAAGCTGGACGAATACGCCGAGCGCGCCTCATCCCGCCGCATCGAATCCCCCACCAGTGGTTCCTCCTGCGCCAGCTCCGGTACAGAACATGGGAGGCACGGCAGACCATCGTGATATTAACCAGGCGCAGAAGCACGCCAAGTGGGCGATATCAGCTCTGAACTTTGAGGATGTTCCAACTGCTGTCAAGGAACTGCGAAATGCCCTCGCGCTTCTTGGAGCTCAATGAGAGGTTGATTTGAGATAATCAGCAGCATTTTTTGTTAAGGAATAGAATAGATAAAAATAATATGAAATTACGAAAAGTGATCATTGAAATTTTAGAATTTATGAAGATATAAGTATAGCTTTATGGATCCTTTTTAGAATACTTTCTAAATATCTTCCAAGTAAAGGAAAGCGGCCATTTCTTATGTCACTCCCAAGAATACCACAAGTTGAATTAGCATTGAGAATAGGTACCTTAGATAAAATTCCTCATAGTTGACTCTATGAAAGGAGATAATTGAGCTTAAGTGCTATCAGTTGCATGACTAATTCTTAAAACCATAGGTACTCGTTGATCGTAAACTCATGTGAAACCAAGAAAAACGCTCGTCTGTGTCATACAAAATCACGCCAAAGCCAACACGCCGTGCGCTTCGTATCCAGGATGAGGAAATCCTTCTGGATAGCCAACCGGCTCCGCCGCCATTTCTTCATCAATGTCCGTATTGTCGGTCCACCCTCTTTCAGGACCCCATTCGATGCTGTAACCGCCTTCTTCCACAACCTGTATGAGACCCTGCATCATGTCGCCGCTCTTTTTGACACTAGACCAACCGTCGAATTGGACGGTTGTGACGGAGGGTAACTCGTTCAAGACATCGGTGAGGAGGTTTCGACTGAATGCTTCGTAGAAACCTTCCGAGCGACGCCATCCTTGGAAGATATTGTCACTAGGGTCGCATTCAACAAAGACGTTGAGACGCTCGACGTCGCCACAGTCGGAGAGTCCAAGGGCTTTATTTACGACCCAACCCCTAGGCGGCGCGTTCCATCCAGGCCCAAGGCGCAATTCGAGAGAGGTGATGCATCGGCGTTGTTGCGGCTTCAATCGCGCCAGCAAAGGCTTCTTGCTCTTGAAGTATTTACCGGGGTAAGTAGGAAAGAGGCGGAAGGTCCGTGTGCTGTAGAATGCAAATGTCGCCTCATCGTGAACTTGCTTGCAGACTCGCATGAGACCGAGTTTCTTGTGGACGCGCTTGTAGTTGTGAGGATTGAGATCGAATAGAGTGGGTACATCGTCAAAGAAGTAGGTGTATATCTGGATGCGGACTTCGGCGGGGAGAGAGAGAAAGTGGAATGGCGTTGCAGGGACTCGACGCTTTGGCTTTAGGGGGATGAGAGGAGTGTCGAGGGTGAGGTCGGCGATGGAGAGTTTGTTCACATCTTCTTCGGTGACGGCGGGCGGGGTCGGATTCGCGGGAGGCGCACGGCTGGATGAAGGCATTACGATGCGTAATGTTCCCGCCGGACGAGAGGTTGAGCTCGCGCTCTTACTTGGTCGTCGTGCCATTGTGAAGGTGAGCTGTGGTTGTGAGGATGAGTTATGTCGGATGTGGCGAAGAGGAGGATTTCAGTCTATGATAACGTAAACAGGCGGGTATATTTTGGACCCTTGTGCAATGACAATATTCGTAGGTTGAGAGATTGAGCGCTGAGATTCGTGTGTTTGTTTAGTCTCGAGAAACGAGGCTTATCATGGATAGTGCCATGGCGTAGGAACAATCGACAAGATACCACCACGGTTTAGAAGACAGCGGAAGCGGCATCCATTTTGGTCTCGGGTAACTAGTCGGAAGAATCGGAGAGAATGGAGCTAGATCGTGGCGAATTGACGAATTGCGAAGAAGAGATTTGTCTGATTCTGTGCAAGTCGTCGAAGGTTTTTCTAGTGAACTATCTAGAAAGAGGAGAACAGTAAGGGTAATGAGAAGAAGTTTAAGGCAGAATGGCAAGAGGCCGTGCAACCGTTTAATCACGTCTTCAACGTTCGACGATAAACGCTATGAACCTGCCCGAGACCGAGATTGAACAAGGGTACAAGGGTCTTTGGCTGCTGTATCATGAGGGGGCGGGGGGCTTCATGATCGGAGCGTGACCGGCGAAAAAAAAGTCATGACGCCATCGGCTTATCAAAAGTCCGCTCCACTGGAGCGCACCAGTGGGCGGCTAATCCACGGTGGCTTTGCCCTCGAGTAGCTCCACTTTCTAGCAGCACCGTCCGATTTTTTTCCACAGTCGACGGTGCAATGCCCATGGCGGAGCATCAGACCAACTTCGTCAAGCTTCACGTCACTCACTGTCACTGCGCTACAAAAGAGGCTTCTCAAGTCGACGCTTGACCATCGACTCTTCCGCCAAGAAAAGTCTCAATTCTTCGTCATGTTATCAAGAGTAGCCCAGGCCTCGCGCTTGGGCTTGATGACAGCTCGTCTGTCACGGCCCGTGGCATCTCCATCGTTTGCTTTAAGAGCTCATCCCGTCGCTGCTCCTGTTTGTGTTTCGCCATGGCTACGAGCTTATTCCGGCAAATCATCCTCTCGACCGCCTAAAGATTCGAATAAGAAGCCCTCACCACAATCGAAAGAGAACGCCGATGCTCCCAAAGCTTCCGAGCAGCCGCCGCCGCCTACCGAGAATGACGTTAACAAGCCTGGCGAGCAGTCTCCCGATGCCTCCAAGGACGGCGAGCAAATACCTTTTCACAAGCTCCCTGATCTGACCCAGGGTATTCCTTCAACTATCTTTGAAGAGTTGGGCGGCGACAAGAAGAAGGAAGAGAAGGCACTCGAGGAGTTGAGGGAGGCTGAGTCTGGTGGTGGTGGTGGACGTGAGCGTGACCGATCAGAATATGTGTCGACTTCCGAGAGAAACCGCAAGTGGTGGACGAGGTTTATGCTTATTGCGACAGCCTCTACTGCTACCTTTGGTCTGCTGTACATGGGCCGCAACTGGGAGGACACAATTGAAGCCGACCGTCATTCCGACATTCCCAACGGTCCTGCCCCTCATTTGTGGTGGCTGCGTGCAAAGGCCCGTATGACCGAGTCGGTGAATTACTACCAGGAGCCTGCCTTCGAGAAGCTTTTGCCCGATCCCGACCCTACCTTCGAGCGCCCTTACACCCTCTGCTTAAGCTTGGACGACCTCCTCATCCACAACGAGTGGACCCGTGAACACGGCTGGAGAATCGCTAAGCGACCTGGCATGGACTACTTTGTTCGATATCTGAGCCAATACTATGAGTTGGTTCTCTTCACTACTGTTCCTTTCGCTACCGGCGAGCCTATAATGAGGAAATTGGATCCTTTCCGCTTCATCTTGTGGCCTCTGTACAGAGAGGCTACCAAGTATGAAGATGGAGAAATTGTAAAGGTAAGATTCCTTCTCAGTCCAATTCTCACTCGCGCTGACCAACCAGGATCTATCGTACCTCAACCGTGACCTGTCCAAGGTGATCATCATCGACAGCAACCCCAAGCACGTCCGCAAGCAGCCCGAGAACGCTATCGTTCTTGAGCCTTGGAAGGGTGACCGTAACGACAAGGAGCTTGTCAACCTCATCCCCTTCCTCGAGTACATCCACACCATGCAGTACTCCGATGTTCGAAAGGTCCTCAAGTCTTTTGAGGGCAAGCATATTCCTACCGAGTTTGCCCGTCGTGAGGCTATCGCCCGTAAGGAGTTCGAGGCAAAGCAACTCGCTCACAAGCACAAGCACTCATCTGGTGTTGGCGCCCTGGGCAACCTTCTTGGTCTCAAGCCTAGCAACATGAGCATGATGGTGTCGCCCGACGGCGAGCAGAACCCCGCCGAGGCCTTTGCTCAGGGCAAGATGTTGCAGGATGTTGCTCGTGAGCGTGGCCAGAGGAACTACCTGGAGCTCGAGAAGCAGATCCGTGAGAACGGAGAGAAGTGGCTCAAGGAGGAGGCTCAGATGATGGAGCAGGCCCAGAAGGAAGCCATGACTGGTATGATGGACTCGATGTCTGGCTGGTTCGGCGCCGGCGGCAACAAGGGTTCTGAGAAGAAGGCCTAAGTGGGCGATCAGCGAGGTGCAAGCACATCTCCACTAATTAATGTCTTGTAATTTTTACGTTGAGATGGAGGGCTTGCCAACAGATGTTTTCCTCAGTTTGGAAGAGGTCTTATAGAAAATATGTTACGAGGGATGGTCCTTGAGGATTTAGGGTATGACTGAGGATGATAGGATTTGGATGGTGTTTTGAACGTGTAAGAGTTGGCTGTAGCAAGACGTTTTGTATATTAGGTGTATATGTGGGATGATGTAACAACACAATGTGAAAAGTTGAATTAATGATTTGCTTTTTCTTCAATCTTCGGTGTGCAAAGTTGGATTCGTTAAGTTGTGCTCATGATGAACTGAGAAAACATGGTATGGCTGTGGACCTTTGGCTGATGTTCTTAAAGGGCTCACCCACTATATCCGTGTACAGAGGAGAGTTTTGATTCACCTCGCAGTTTCAAAAGTGTGATATGAGGCTATATTCAACCCAGATAGCCTTCAATACATGGCTAGATCAGATCTTGAACTTTTTGGTTATACCAAAGATGCACTTTTGCGTCTTCCCATGTAAGAGCAGGACAAAGAGGCCTTGGAGAATGATGGATGAATGACCATAAGGAAAATACGCCTCCTTGCAGAGTTGGACTGGACACTTGTATCTCTCCTGCCCATGCCTGCGGGTAGGTCAAGGCCAACTCTGAATGTCATGAAGAGTTGGAAATGGTGCTGCGGCCCGAGGCGACGCTTTTTTTTCATCCTCTTAACGTCCGGTAGAAATGAGTGCGACAAAAATTGACTTGGATGCTTAGTTGATCCAGGAGAGCTATGATATTGCCTCTACCCAACTACGAGCCATGAGTGTTCTTGAAAGAGGACATGCAGTGCTTTTTAAAGGGGGTATCACTTGTGGAACACTGACCAGCGATTCGAGATCAGTCTCGAGGACGTCCCAACTTTGGTGTCTCAAAAAACCACGCTTTCAGATAAATCATGTATGCGAGGCGTCGAGAAGATTACATTAACCCACAAGAGCGTGTGCCAGAAACAAGTGTGTATTGTTCTTGGTAAAGGTATCCTCCGTCTCCTGAATAAGAACGCGCCTTTTCTGTGCCCCTTACTTCTTGTGCCATCATCACAGGTGTCGGCCTCCGGCGGAAACAAGTTTGCTCTTTTGCATGAGATTCTACTGTGGGTCACTGGGTTTACAACAGGAAGATAACGAGCACATCTCACACCTTTATGACAGCCCAGCGTGTTTAGAAACTTCGAATATATGCTTAGAATCCCTGGCGGTGAGCAGTGCTCACAACTGCGGGAAATATATTTCGACCTGCGAACATCCATTACATCCGCTATCAAGCTTCTTGGAAATGACCGGCGCCTAGAGCACGAGTACCTAACTCCTCTCATCATCCTTCAGCTTTCTCTCCTTCTACCTACTTCTAGCCTTTGAAGGCGCTGTTGTGGTTGACGGGACACGAGGATGTCGAGGTGTTGAAAATAGGATACATAGTAGAGTTGGTGAGAATCCATAGCTGCATTCTGGGCCTGCTCAAGAACTCGGCGTAATTAGCGTTTGCCTTGTGGAAGAGCCAGTTGCGCATCCCAAGTGTCGTGTAAGGTTCTTCAGTGAAGGCATCGATAAACTCGTCAACAAGATCCATGATGCGTGTAGTCGTTGACTTGGCCAACTTTTCAGGTGGAAAAGCAACCCTTTTATAGCTATAGATCTTGATGGAAGAGTAAAGTTGTTACGGGGCAGAAAAGTATGCTTGCCTCTGGGGGGTGCCTGTAGATGCACACATGTAGATAGAGAGTTAAAACACGACAACAGCATTCTACTGTCTGCCGCCCAAACCTTATTCTATTAGCCTAAAGGTTATTGAATAACTCGTCTACACCTTGAAACTGTTGATTGTCTCCTGAAAAAGGTTTGCTATCAAAGCATGCGCCTGCTTCACAGGATGGTATGCGTCAAAGAACAAGTGTTTCTCCGGATCACTGCACAGGTGCCGTGGTACATGCTCGCTTGTGTAGACACCCGTTAGACATGGTGTCGGCGGATGCACATACTCTTCTGCGAAACCATATGCTCGTGGGTTAGAGGCTATGTCATTGAACAAATCGCTAACATCAACCACAGCTGTTTGGGCAAATGCCGAGTAGCCGGCAGCAATGTTCTTCAGTCCAATGGTCAACTCATCGTTATAGACTTGTACACTTGGGATGTTGTAGACGGAGGAGTTGTAGGTGGCTGGGAAGGTTGTGATTTTGTTATAGTTGGCCAATATTATGGTTTTAGCACCTGTATTTTCAAAGTTAGATAATGAGTTTGTATTCTCAGGCTCGAAGACCTTACCGGCTTGATATAATCGACTGACATCCTCGGTAATCAGACTGGCTACCTGTCCGCCAGTGATACTAGTGTTAAAGAGAATATCATTGGCACCAATCCAGTGGACAAAGATATCATTTGGCCGCGGAACATCCCATGATAAGAATGAGGCAACTTGATCTGCAGCGGATGAAACAGGAATAGTTGACTCAGACCCCGTACCGCCGGCTACAAAGGCGTTGTTGGTTGTTGCTCCGCCAGTTGCAAGGTTGATGAGTTCAAGGCCAAGGTCTTTAGCCACTAAGTCATTCCATTTGGGTCCGTTCCTGCGATACCATCAGTCTGTGGGTTGGCAAATGAGGGCGATCGGGCTTACGAGAAGGAATGATGATAATATGCTGGATCTGCCGGCCACGTTTCATTGCTTGCTACCCAAGAGCCGTTGCCATTATCACTAAAACTGTCGCCAAAGACTATGAGCCGAGAGAATTTTGCACTAGGACGATGATAAGCAGGGAGTGCGCGCGTTAGAGTTACGCTGCACAGATAGGTTAACCATGTGATCAACATCTTTGCTATGGAGTTTAAAGTGTGTTGTGAAGGGATACAGAAGGCAAAAAGCTGCGAAGCTCTCGGTAATTAAGCCATTGTGGATGTCTTGTATTCATATAACCAACACTTGCGATAGTCTCGGATAGGGCTTAGTAGCATAAACAGAATCCCAGATTCTCAATAGACTGTACCAATCGGAAGCTCTCAGCTTGTTTATTGACAATGCTTCTCTGTGGGAACCTAATTAGTGTTTCCGACGGGCATTTTGTCGGGAATGCTCCGCAACTCCACCTTCAGTATATTGAGATTATGCACTTTCCAGCCCTAGGCCTTGGAGAGCGCACAAGGGTTATGTATAACGACTGAACTCAAGAATAAACAGATCTACTCCTTAGTCATCCGACCTTTCTTAGTACCATCGAGAATCGCAGCATGGTCTATATGATGGGTCGTCCCCCTTTCCAAGATGATATCACGTACCCAGGGTCCTCGAGGTGTGTAGACAGCTTTGAAAGGTTTAGGAACCGCCACAAAACCGTCAGTGATATCCATATCGTCAACTTTGTGCTTGAGGCCAGTTGACTGGTCTATGCCGGCTGAGACGTTGAATGACCAGAGCATACGAGCCATTTGAATAAACAATTGGTTGCGTGCAATATTACGGCCAGTGCAGATACGACGTCCAAAACCAAAGCCAGTCTGGGGAAGATCCTTGAGAGCAGTTGTGTTGAAACCACAGACGTCGATTGAGGGCTCCTTGTTTTCTATGTCTTCGGCGAGCCATCGCTCCGGAATAAACTCTTTGCCATTCTCACCAAAGACTGAATCGTCGTGAGTGATGGCAAAGGAATTGCCGAGGACGATGGAGTTGGCTGGGATACGATAGCCCATGTATGTGTCTTCTTCTCTGACAAAATGCGGAACGCCAGAAATCACAACTGGTCGCCATCGTAAAGTCTCACATACTATGTCATATTCAGTATTATTCATTGAGAGAGAAGATTCAACTTACCAATAGCGTCGATATAAGCTAGTTTCGGACGATCCTCAAATGTCGGCATACGATCCCGACCAACAACTTCATCCAAGAGCGCTTGAGCCTTTGGAGCCCATCGCTCACCCGTTGTGATCCAAGCAATGAGAAACCAATCCAGAGAAACCGTAGAAGTATCCAAACCAGCATCAGCAAGGATCCCTAGATCGAAGGCAAGTTCCTCTTCAGGCATATCCTTGGCCTCTTTTGAAGCCTCCATATATTTACTAAAGTTCCAGCCAGGGTTCTGTAGACCTTTGTGCAGGTTACTAACGTGCAGTGATCGCTCAAGCTCCCATAGCCCTTCGGCTTCCCTCTTCCAAGGTGCGAGAAACCTGGGCAGATGATTCAGGGAGGGGAATGAGTCAACAAGGTAGGCCCCGACTTCACCAGTTCTAGCGAGCTCTGCCTGTACCTTTTTTGCATCCAAGAGCTCCTTCTCATAGCCCGTTATCAGACGATAACCGTAGTTGACGCTGTAGATGAAACTGGCCATAGCACGTTCATGATGGTGATGGAAGTCGACACCCTTTGAGCCAGCCTTGTCGGACTCGTTCAATACATCAAAGAGTAGCTGTTGAGATTCCATGTCCTGTAGAGGACGGTATGTGCTCGCAGATTTAAGAGTTAAGAGGGGAGCTTCCATGCGCTGATGCAGTTTGTATCTCTCGTCATATGGACGGAGAAGCATATGCATATTCTTTGTGACAAGCTCGCCGCACATAACGAAACGCGGACGATGTGAATACTTGCCACTTCGCCGGTTGAGAAGATCATGAGCGGCTTGATGCGAAGAGAGGATGATCAAGGGCTGTCCACCCATGCTGAGGTGCATGATAGGACCGTATTCTTTGCTCAATTGATACAGATGAAGCCATTGGAGGCGTTTGGGAAGTTGATGAAGGTTTCCAATCAGCGGTGCAGGTTTTGGCCCCGGAGGAAGAGGAACTTTCGAGCGTCTATTAATGATACTGGACAGAGCCCAAAGTATCACAACGGCAGAAAATATCAGAGACAGAGACGTGATGGCCGCCATGGCGAACTCTACTAACAAACGAAGAAGCGAGACGAACAAACTAGGAAAACATGGAAATGAGAGAAACCCCAACCAAAGCTCGGGGTCTGTTTATATTGTAACTGCCACCTAGACCAAAAGATGAGTGGCCCCTCTATCAGTCAAGGGCTGTAATATTGGCCTATCCAACAGTTTCTTCTATGTAACTGTGACTAGCACTTGACTTTCAGGTCAAGATCCATTCACGGCAGTTGGGTTGGCCCGCCTTCTCCATCAACCCCACGCAAGCTCCTTGTGACTGACCAGTAGCGAGAGGAATGTTTGTAGAGATGAAAGGTAGCAGCGTTTCATGTATACAGGTTACTCCAGGGTCTTGCTGAGTTGGCCGACCTCGCTTATCCAGCGTGAGGGGAGGATGGATCAGGTCCAAGCTTCTATGGACGATGTCGTCCGGAGATAAATTGCCTTGCACGTATGAGATGAAAAAAGATTTGTGTATATCCGAGGGAAACGATGCAACCCAGTTTGCAGAGGCAAAGAAACGGAACCAAAACGCTGGCCGTTTGGCTTGAACAAGTAAACGAAAAACCCAAACAGAACATGTTGACTTACATTATCTAAAGCTCAACTATTTGCTCTTGATATCATATTGATACCTCTATCTGCATGTAGTCTTATTCAAGGGCTTCCTGGTATCTCATGAAAGCTCTATTGGTTATTGACATGCCACTTTGCCAATCTGCAAGCCAACAACTAGTAGCCGTGTTGTTACCGCTAGCTTGCGATACATTGATTTCACTCGGCAGAATGATAAATATCTCTTTGTCTCATAATCGAATCAAACAGGATCTTTTCGTAAGTCTCGTTGAATCATATTCTCCAAGATTTGTAGATTCAAAAGGCGGGACAACGGCGACTAACCGAACAGGTCACGCGGAACAAGGGCACCGGCTAAAATCAAATATATTGTTTGTCTTGGATGGAATAATGGTGATAGCACCTCTTTTAATGGTTGGTCACTTCTGGCAAATGGCTTCAGAATGGATGTTTGGGCTCTGTTTGAGCAGCAGGTCACCACCGTGATAAAGGTGAAGAATTGGTCCGGTCTGAGCTCTTTGTCTAACATCGTTGATGGTGCACCTGAGTAACTCAAGTCTCGTATAGTTCCGTCATCTGCGTCAAAAGATTCGCCGCTATCTTGATACACCATGGAAATTTTCCTGTTCAAACTTTTCAGTTGCTCTACTGAGGCACCCTTGTTTACCGCGGTTGCTTCTTCAATTGTTGTGACTCTGGTCTGCCCCGGTTGAGGGTATTTGGACGAACTGGAAAGACACAACTAAACGTGGTACGATAACAACGCATATTGGTGAGCTAATTCAGTATGTGTGACGTGACCACCGACTTAGAATAGTTTGTTGGAAGCAATCCAGGCCACAAGGACGTAACCTGACATGAGACAGTATCACTGTTATTCCCATTATTCGGTTCTCAGGTCTCATCAGCTACTTCATCACAGAACCCGACGCGGAAGTCAAATGCCCTAATTTCATCTGCGCCTAGAAAACTAAAAGTTTGAGTAGACAACAATATCATGAAGCCAATGTACAGTATTATCGGAGCTCTATGTGCAGGAGGATAAGGCTGATATGCACAAGAGATGGTAAAAAAAATTTCGAGTGTGTTGAAAATCATAAGTTAAACAGCATTCAAAGTTCACTCTTTTGCATGTATATGTATAGGTGTATGCAGCTGTCTAGTTATTTTCGAGACTTTGCTTAACCAGATGCTGGTTATTTGATGGCCTAGCAACAACCTCGCTGTTGCACCATTGCAGCACAGGCAGGCACCGAGAGGTAGTTTTTATTAGTAGTGGGCTTGTAATTCCATCTACAAAAAGAACAAATAAAAAAAAAAAATAAGATAATAGTGGGTCTTTTCCCTGTGAGTGACAGACAGTCTAGTACCTGACTAGCATTTGAAAAAACGCCCCCAATGGGTAGTACGAAACAAGAACGCCTAGCTGATGTCAGGTATAAAGCTAATGAAATAGTGCAGCCAGGTAGTGAGGCTGTTGTGGCGGACATAAAAAGGTCCAAGATGCCGTGTTGGCAGGTGCTTTGACATGTTGTCGCGTATATGTCATGTGCTTAGAACGAAAGCACTTCCATGATATCACCCATGGGGCTTGCTTCTCTCTTTGGTCGACCAAAGACCAGAGGCGCCAGAGAATCATCCTCCTCCGCAAAACTCATGCTCGAGCTGCTGGAAATCGACCTTGACGAAGAAATAGTCTTGGGAGAAGAAGACGGCGGCGGAGCAGGGCTGAAGTATGCCGAGAGCAGAGCATCTAGATCGGGACCGTTTGAGAGCGTCGGCAACACAGGTCGGCTGATTCGTCGGTAGTGTTTTGTAGTGGGCGGCAAAGCAGTCTTGGGTCGTGATATAGGGGCCGAAGAGGATCTCTTGCTCGGTGCGCGCGTAAGCAACCGCGGTAGCTTGAATGCTTTTCGTATCGACTGGGTTCGAGAGGGTGCAGTCTTTGCCTTTGTAGACCCATCCGGATGCTCGAAATATTCGATGCCGTGGGAGACGGGAATATTGCTCGAGACAGTATTGTTGAAATCCTCGAGCAAGGAGTGAATCTGGGCTTCGTCGAGGCCATCGACGAGCTCGTAGAGCTGGTCTACCGACCCGCGGTGGGAAAGCTGGTGCTGATGCGCGTCGACTGCCATTGCTGCGCTGCTTCAAGACCTCATAACGAGGGAACTGAGGGTTGAAGTAAAGGGAAGTGGATAAAAGGAACGAACGATTGGTCCAAAGGCCGATGTTAAAGATTGTGTGTGAGTTTGAGGGTGGTGAAGGCCAAAGGGGTCACTGTGGAGCCTTTATCGGTACCTGACATGTTTCAGTGAAATTAAAGGCGCTGATCTCGACGCAATTGGTTTAGTCTGGCATAATCAGGGGGATCTGCATAACTCATTAAACCAGTTTAGCTGTTTGCGTCATGTTATTTCGTCAGTGTAAATGCATTTGTCTTGTGTAAGCACTCTGATATGCAATGACATAACCCAGTATTCGGTGGTTAAGTGGCAGTCTAGCGCATACCCTAGCTGTTGCAGCTTTTAAAGGCAAGCAAAAGGTTGTGGATAATCCTATCAGAAAGACACAGAATATCAAGCTTGAGCCCAATAGCAGTATAGACCTTATTGACGAAGACACTGAAACTTTGTTTGAAAGACTGTTGGAAATGATGCCTCTGATGGAAAGATCAGCAACATATTGATGACAAGGCATATCCAAAATTCTTGGTCAATTGGCTTTTAATTGTCTAACCTCAGACGTCCTCACTTGCCTAGATACATGGGCTTATCGTCTATAACTTAGCTTTCTTGAACGTCCTCTTACCCACTCCGTATACGCTTTTATGTCGTCCGGATTCCAGGCTCTATCCTCATCTTGCTCTAACATACTGGTTTCAGCATATTCAGACCCTATACACAGCGGACAGAGCATACGTACACTACAATCGGCTGGAGTTTTGCCTGGATAGCCAAATTTTTCTTAAGCCCACCTTCCATCCCCACATCCCGCACAAAGCTTCCCCACTCCATCACAGAGACTGCAATATCCATTTTCTAATCGTGTGATCATGTCAAGAACCTCGACTCTGTGGAACAGAAACTTGTTGTCCGACTTCAAGAGAGAGATTGTGATCGAAAGTATCTGGCAATCTTCTCTCTCTGGTATTTCAAAAGGACGCAGGTGATTTTTGACACTTTTGAAAGGTAATCTGAGATAGTACTCATAGACGCTGACAGCCTGTCTGTCTGGGAGCTTGCCACATGTGGTCCATTCATTGAGATACTGGCAGATAAGTGCAGAGTCTGTTTGAGTGTTTCCGTGCGTATACAATGAACCAGGTGGTAAACGTGGTCTTCGTAGTCTTTTTCCCCACAATATCAAGTATCGTATTCCATATCTCTCCCAGAAGACACTTGCTTCCCGTCGTGGTAGCAATATTGCCCGGAGAACAGCGAATTATCTCGTCGATGAAGCTGATTGACAGGCGAGTTTTATTTAGGATGACTATTGAGCCTCGCCTCGCCAGGGTATCGATATCCTCACCTTCGACGGGTATCATGGTGCTTGTCGAAGAATTTCGGTGAATAAGGTTGAGTAGAGAATTGTTGCTGCTGTAATGGGATGGGAACAAATTTGAGCTCCCCAAGGTAACGTTAGAGAAGAAAGATGGAATAGAAATTCACATGGGTACTGTGCTTTCTTGAACATTCCTCTTCGGAGTCTAGTGATTACACTTTTGTAGAAGAGACTTTCGTACAATGATAATAAACATATATAGTTGGCAATTAAAAAGTTTAAACGCGCTTTTGTATAGCATAGGCAGTTCGATAGACGCTCTACATCTGCAGATCACTATAATGCTGCTCGGATCATATACTTCTGTTTTAGTCGTTGCTCTCGTCATTCTGCAAATATAACAAGCTTTATCTCGGCCATGTTACTTCCTCTAGGCCCTATTGCAGTTGATGTAGAAACTTCCGGCCAAGGACAACCTGATTCATCCTCCTCTACTCCACCAGAGTCTATGTTAAGTTCGATGCTAAGTTGAAGCTTGAAATTCATATGGATGACACGAAAGTTTTATTCATTTATCGAAATGTTAAAGCCTTCAGCAGGCTCAATATATACTGGCTTTACATGTAATTAAACTGGAGAAAGTTTGCTAAGTCAGACCTTCAACGTACGAATGCTTATACTTTCTTGATAAGAAAGTTACACAAACAGCCTTTTCGCGCAGGCTCTCACGTGTAAAGGTCTTGACTAGCAACACATGATTCCTACGGTCGATGAGACAATAGCGACATCTTGCACGAATTTGATACTACCTAAGGTGAACGTGATGCCTAGAAACGAAAAGCGCCCCTTGAAACGACAAGACCCTAGTAAAACACGTTTTCGGACTTGTCGTCTGAATCATTCGAAACGCCAACCACCCCTGGGCGCTAGCTACTCGTATGACATCTCTCAGACTGCTATTCCCCATTCAGTTGAAACCTCGCCATGATATACCGAAACATACCAAGAAAAAGAAGCATGGATGGAAGATTGGCTCAAGGACTGCCTTGCATGGAAATACTGTACGAGGTTTGTTTCTAGATCGGCGGTTAATCATACAGGATAACCATGGGATCGACTGTGAAACTATTATTGGTGGTATTATGAGGAATGTCATTCGATGTTCTGGCGGGACTAACCGATTAATACTACCTCGCTCTTAACAGATAATCATATACTTTTGCCAAGCAAGATATTGCCGTAACTCCGAAAACATCTTGTGTAACTATCGACCAAAAGATTGATTTTGAGGTTAGGCTTGAAATAGTACATTTAAGTATGAGATAGTCCTGGTGAACAAATCAAAATACAACATTGACATTCTCGTCGCAGTAGCTATCGGCCATACCGAGCATCAGATGTCGCTAAAACCCGTGATGGTTTTATCTACTATGCGTGTTTTGGCTCATAGGCGAGAATATCCACTCCAAGGTCTGAAATCAGGTCCGCTTATGATACCCCTTCACACAACTCCTCAACTATGAGACAGGTACCGTAGCAGATGCTAGAGAAGAAATCAAGAAAACAACAGAGACTTTGATAAGAAACTTGTATATATACCAACAATGATTTCTTACTTTCATCGATATTCTTGCTCTCATCAGCTTCAACCTCATTGCAAACAAGCAAGCTTTCTTTTCTTCAAGGTCCCGGTGATCCCTTCGTTCTCTTTCACTTCTTATTCCTGTGCTGGCACATTCAGTCTTTACTCTGCCTTTCATATTCAAAATGCATTCCTTTTCTACCATCTTTCTCTCGTCTCTTGTGGCTCTAACCCAAGGCCATGCAGTCATCCTCAACGCCCAAGGCCTTGAAGGATCCCCCGCCAGTGTAGGCTTTCAAGGTATGGAAACCAGCCTTGCTGCAGATGATGCCCATATAATTAATCATATGTACAGTTGACCCTGAGATTGCCCGTAACTGCACAACAATCAACCCTTGCCAACAGGATGCGACCCTCATTCGTGACGCTGAGATTGAAGCCAACGTCGTCAACCAATGCGGTCGAACTGAGTTGTCCGGCAACATTGATGTCGGTGAGAACACTGAGAATGCTCTTTCTGCTAATGCTGTCACCCAAGTTGAGGCTGGCAGTGAGATTATTGTCACAATCCATCAAGTGAATGCGGATGGTGCTGGCCCGTACGTTTGTGATCTTGATGAAAGCAGCAATGCCAATGAAATCTCTCAGGTATGGCATTGACCTTCCATGGTTAGCAATTCGAAGTAGACTGACCTTGAATTAGAATTTGACCGTGACCAACAACGTTCCCGGAAGCAACGGCCTTTCACAAGCCAAAGAGCAGGCATTCAACATCACTGTCAAAATGCCCGATGACCTGAACTGCTTTGGAGGTAAGCATCATGCGGATCATTCAAAGTCCATCACTAACAACTGTTAGCATCAACTGGAAACATCTGTACCGTGCGCTGCCGCAACAATGCTCTGGCTGGACCTTTCGGCGGCTGTTTCGCTGTTCAGCAGGTCGACACTGAGGAAAAGACCAACTCACCTCAAACTATCAAAACAGCAAAAACCCTCAAGCAAGTTCAGGATCAGGTTGCGCAGAACCAACAAGACTTTCCCGACGCCGTGCAAGCCAACCAAAACGCAGGCTCTGATCAGGCTGAGCAGAACCGTGCTGCCGTTGATGCCATTCTCGGTGCCAGCATCGTGACCTCAGCGTTCCCTACACAGACACCTAGTGTTGCTCTTGGGCGCCAGCCAGCTGCTACTCCTTCTGGATTCCCTGGTAATAACGGTGGTAACACTGGTAATGATCAGGACCAGGAGCAAGATAACGGACGGGGTAATGGCAATGGAAACAACGGCAACGGATCGAACAACGGTAATGGCCAAAACAACAACAACAATGAGCAGAACAATGGCAACGGTAATGGACAAGGCAATGATCAGAACGACAACCAAAATGGTCAAAATGGAGGCAATAACCAAAACGACAATAACGACAACAACAATGGTAATGGCAACAACCAGAACAACCGAAACCCTTTTGGAGGCAACGGAGGTAGCAGGTTTGGCGGCGGCAACGGCGGTGGTTTTGGTGGATTTGGACCCTTCGGTGGAAACGCCAAGCGAGCTACGTCCAACCTGAGATGGGCTAAGCGATTCTTCAACATCAAGGACAAGAACTAGTCCTCGAATGAGAAGATTCAAGTAAGCCAAAGGGGAATTATGGGAGGAAATTTTGTTGCAGTTTTAGAATAGTGAAAAGTAGCCTCGAAGTATAGACAGCGTGAGAACAAAATTTAAATTGTTTTTATATGAAGCTTCACTTTGAACTTGCGAGCTTGTTATGTGGGACGACGGGTCAGCTAAGGGGATGATAGTCAAGGTATATATTCGTAATAAATCCCATTCCCAGATACTCTATCTACTAGTCTATTGGGTATGTTTCTCGATAATCTTCACGTTCTGTCGTATGACACATTCACCTCCATTGTCTTTGTGATGTGCGCTGGAGGCTGAGGGCTCGATAAACTGCCAGATGGCCCAACGCCACTCTGCCGATTCAAAGTTTCACGGTGCTCCTTGAGAATACTCTTATCACTCTGATTATCCGAGGCTTGCTCTGGACGAGCCTCGGTCTCAATCAGAGCGCTCCATTGGCCGGCCTTGTTCTTAGGGACAAATATGATATTGTTGGAAAGGTTCTTGAGGCGGTGTGAGTTTTCGCTCGATTTGGCTGTCGAAGGGAAGACGACGCGAAGCATGGGGCGTAGACAAGGTATACAGGCGGCGATGATGATGAGGGCATTTTCGGCACAGGCTGTTAGGAGGAGCTCGCCGACGTCGTATGTTGGGTCCGTACTCGTGGCATTGGCTTTGAGCTTGGTGCACTTGATGATGGCAATGGCTCCTGCGCTGGACAGGCGTTAATACGAGAGTGTCAGTGAATAGTGATGGAAGACGTACAAGACACCAAGACTCATGGCAAAAGCTACACCGAGCTTTTCCTTCTTCTTCATGTTGAGATTCCAAAGCATTGCCCAGGGAAGTAGAGCGAGGACAAAGTCGGTGGCAGCAGAGTAAGCTTGATACAAGTCAGTGCTGCACCAGACTTTCGTTCTTACTTGATTGACTTACCGCCGATAAAGTACATAACCCCCAGGTAAGTGTTAGGATGCCAACACTCGCTCACAATGGCAGGATTCCATGTTGTTCTCGGGTCCTTGCAACGCACAAAGATGATTAGAGAGATGAGGATGTGCAGTATGAGCATAGATACAACAATAAACCAGAGAAATCTGTGGATGGAACGTTGGGCAGCGAGACGCATCAGGCTGATTGAGAAAGACGTCTTGCCCAAGGCACAAGACATGACGACGAAGGGTTGTGAAACTTGACCCAAGAGTGCAATAGAGACGGCATTCTGAGGGACGTTGACAATAACCCACTCAACATGACGACCGAGGCCTCTCTCGACAGCTGCTTCGATTATGGCGCCGTAGATGACAAGAAGTATCTATTGACAAGAAGACCTTTGTTAGTGTTTGTGTGAAGTCTAGTCAAAGAACGGGACTTACCAGAGCGAATACGATAACCCAGTCATCAAGACCAAACACTTTGCGGACAAAGAGTCTTGTGTAGACTCTAAGAGCAACAAAGATAAAGGGGAAAATGACTGAAAGCCAAGTGACGGAACGGATGGCGTGACCTCGAGTCTCGGCTAGATATTCTGAGGAAGGCGGTGGTGTAGACGTTGTTGATTCCATTATTAAGAAGGGTTTAGGATCGTTAACCAACTCTCTTCGTCACTTGCTCTGACGGTCGCTTTCAGCTGGGCTTTGTCGCTTCTTTTAACTGTGACAATACACATTGGTCCTCTTTTGTAAGGCTTGAAGAGAAAAAATGATTTGTTTGACATGAAGAAGCGGGATGGGCTTCCAAAGACAAAGCCATCTTTTCGGAATGAATATCACATCAAGAGCATGTAAAGTTAAAAATGACCGTTTCATGACCCAGGAAAGTAAGATAGTAGAGAAGGACTCGACACGGGAGAGATCACACACCGGCGTCGAGGCTTGAACGAAGGAAGGAATCGTAGCATAGAAAAAGAAAGCAAAAATGCAACACCGGAGTGGCTGTTTGAGCTTCCAAGTAGCCAATAGTAGTCTGTATATTCAAGTTATCTTTAGTTGGAGAGAAGAGTAAACTGTTGCAAGGATCTTCTTAGTCCGTGACTGGGTAGTCGTAGTGTAGGGTTCAGACGGCTGAAGAACCGCTAATAACCTGCAATGTCGAGGGTTAACAATACATTGTGAATATCCAACTATGCATCAAATCTCAAATCTGACCAATGACTAGCGTACTTTAGTTGGTAGCAATCAAAGGAATCCCATGTAGTTCTCTCTGGCAATAAAAATGATTGTTCTCTCATTCCGTTCAGCTTACGCGGATCCTTTTTTCCGTCGGCTTGAATCTGATATATCAAATGTGGCTGATATGCACGGTGATAAGATATGTCACTTTCTCCTGAAGTTGGTTGCCACTCGCAGAATATTTGCATTTGAAAAGAATGCATACTGAGTAAAGAGCTCGCTGCGATCTTGGGTATCATTGTGCGCAGCTGTACTATATCATGTGCCTTTGTGCTATGCGTAGTATTGAACTGTCGAGTTAATAAGCAGGGAAGTCAATGAAGAAAACATCGAGTCTTCAGTGGATGGTCGGCAATAGATCATTATACTCCCGACCATTGGTCATCTTACCCGGTTGTCCTCCGGCTTATTTTAGGCTCTAGATGAGATATCTCCTCTTTCTCTTGTCGGGTCTGGGAGATGAACACCCGGTGACGAGGGCTATCAACCCTCCCGTCCGTCAGGGTAGTATTTGGTCAACAGATGTTGCATGCCAAGAACCGAGGAGCCGCACGATTCCCCATGCCCATCTTCTCTCGGGTCAATAAGAATGTCCCTGCCGAAGCGAAGGTTCTTTGGCTGGTACCATTAGTGTTGGGGTGGTCATCAATGCATAATAACTCGGCACACTGGGTGATATGTGAGAAGTTCTACCCAATTACACCTAATCTTTCCCCTGTCCTTTCTAGAACACCCTTGCAAGCTTATCTCTTTTTCCGTTGTAGATCGTCAACGACTGCGGAGTAAAGACGTTACTGTATCAGGCCATGTGACTATTGCCGCTAAAGAAAAGCAATATGAAGCGTTTCGGTTCCGCATGCTGCATGCAAGTTCTGGATTCTCCTCTTTGCCAAAATAACTTTGTGATATATACCAACTTTTCTTCTTTCTGCCCCGTGCTTCTCATGCATTCAAGGTTAATGCCTGGTGTTCTCAGTTACATGAAGTGTCCTCTGTAGATCATGGCTCTTTCTACCCTCTCCTGGAGCTATGCTCTGTATGCAAGCATTACTGTTGTTGTCGCCCAGATCTTCTATCAACTCTTTTTCTCGCCCCTCAAGCGTTTTCCCGGCCCTGTTGTCTCCAGATTCACCGACCTTTACCAGGCCTATCTGGCCAAGCAGGGCCATGTCGACCGAAATATGCGTGCATGGCACAGAAGATGGGGTCCTGCTGTGCGTGTAGGACCAAATACTATCAGTATAAGTGACCCTAATCTAATTCGGGTCATTTATACGACCAGAAACCCCTGGCGTAAAGTAAGTAATTCATTTGGAGGAACAAACCCCGTCAACAGGTGGAGGACCAATCACTTCCCATAGCTCAAACTAAACAAGCCTGAAACGAAAGACTGGTTTCTAACGGTAGCAGAGTGATATGTACCGCCCAAATGACATCGTCATCAACGGCCAGCGCAATTCAAACATCTTCAATACCCCAGATGAGGCCTTCCACACAAAGTACACCAAGCCTATCAGAGGTTTCTGGACTTTGCCTAAGATATTGGAACTCGAGCCCATCATGGACGAGACGATTAGTGAGCTTATGACTCATCTCAACAACCGCTTCGCCAGTACCGGTGACGTCTGTAAGTTGGATGAATGGGTCACTTACTACGCCTGGGATGTAGCCGCCAATGTCAGCTTCGGACAGCACTATGGCTTTATGGAGCAAGCTCAAGATGTTGAGAGTATCCTTGATGAGAGCGTGGCAGGGCTAAAATATTTTGCTCCTGTGAGCCAGATTCCATGGCTCGACGAGTGGCTTGATAAGAACCCAGTTTGGCGCATTGGACCTCGTCCTCTTGTTAACGGTATGATGTATACCATCAAGAAGCTCACTGAGTATCAACAACAGGTAGCCTCTGGCGCCACTAAGCGCAAACCGGTGGATTTGTTCATCGACAGATACAATGGCCTCAAAGATACCGTCGACTTTGTCGATGATGAGCAGGTACTTAAATGGTTAATGATCAACGTCGTGGCGGGAGGTGATTCAACGGCTGGCGCCATGCGCTCACCAGCTTACCACATTATCAAGAACCCAGATGTTTGCGAAAAGATGGTCTCTGAGCTTCGTGCTGCCGACCTGACTCTTCCCGTGCCGCAGTGGAAAGAGATCAGTCAACTCCCCTACTTTGAAGCTGTCATGCGCGAGTCAATGCGCATCTCGCCTGGTGTTGGCCTGCTCCTCGAGCGTGAAGTGCCAAAGGAAGGTCTCCAGCTTCCAGATGGTCGATTCATTCCCGCTGGCACAAAAGTTGGCATTAACCCTTGCGTCGTTACTCGTGACGCTAGCGTCTTTGGCGAGGACCCTGACACGTTTCGACCTGAGCGGTGGCTGCGTGCTAAGAATGAGACCGAAGAAGGGCACGCTCAACGAGTGCGGCGTATGCTTGAATGCACTGAGCTCATGTTTGGCCATGGTTCGCGTGTGTGTATGGGGAAGCACATGGCCAAACTCGAGATGTACAAGATGTTTGCGACGCTATACGCAAACTTCGATGTGAGTATAGTCCTGGTAATATATCATCTGTGGTAATAACTCGTACTTACAAGAGATGCCTAGGTTAAAATCACCGCCTTGAACCACGAATGGAAGTATGAAAATAACTGGTTTATGTATCACAGTGACATTCCTTGTATTATTACTCGTCGACGGAAGGCATAGAGTTTATATATGCTTTAGAGATGAGAAGGAAAAGGCAGATGGGCTTTAGCGTAGTTGAAACTGTGTTTTTAATACTTACAAATACACCAGTACTATTTGAGACATTCTGTAATGAAACCGTGAAGCTTCTAATACAGCTTGTACCATACGAGTAGATAACCATTGATTAAAATGCTGCAAACTTGGTTGTTGTGCCATACTTTCATTATATAATCTTATAGTCCTAGACGACCAACTTGAACATCAACCGCCGGGTCAGTGCAGTACAAACTTCTTTAACTCCCTCTTTCCGGCCTGCCACTGCTCAACAGCCTTTCCATGCATATACCCATCGATATATATATCGCCCACAAACCGATACTCGCCCCTCGTTCCCTCTGCTCTTAACAGTATAGGCGTTGAGCAGCCCAAGGGCACAACGACTATATCACCAGCAAGCATGAACCCCGAGCCCATTCCCAGTCTCCTATTCTGTGTGAGACAAAAACATCTTCCCATCATACGATCTCCAAAGTTCATCTGCACGAACTGCCGTCGATTCTCGGGATTAATTTCTCCTTCAATATCAATTTGATCACGTAACCTCTGGTCCAGAGGTAAATATGGAAGACGATCGCAGAAGAGATTGGCAAAGACGTGATAACAAAGTTGTAGCCAGCGACGTCTGTCACAATTGGTGGGAACTTGGCCAAGGGATATTGTTGCAGCAAAGCATTCCTCGGCCATCTGCTTATCTTTCTCAGTCTTATTTCCAACACTCTGCAGAAGTAATGCTCTCCAGTGTAGAAAAGCCATCAGGTAGTCGCCCAAATTGCAAAGAGTCCCGACGGCGACACCTTTACTCCAGATAGCATCAATCTCGATGCCCGAAATCTCGAGCTTGTTCAAGCGCTCATCTCGGAACTTGCAAATGGCTTTGCTGGAACCCCCAGCAGAAAAACCGTATTTGAAGCCCAAGGCTGTTGTCTGAGGCATATGAGACCAATCCGGCACGAAAGATGGCAGATTCGTAGAGCTGGTGTGAATAGGAAAGTGAATCGCTTCGCAGATGACGTCCAATTTCTCGGTAGTCTTGAGAAGAAAGTCGACAACTTCTGTATATACATCCTTGACAGATAAGTTGTAATCAGCCAGAAACTCATTCCGAATAGCTGCTGGTAAAACACCCAGAATGCCATAGAGTTTGTCTCTGGGATCAGAAGCAAGTTTTCTGCGACAAGCTCTCAAGACCTCGAGCAGAGCTTCTTCTCCGTCTGACATGAGATTTTTGAGGTCGGGAAGACTGGCTGGTCCTTGATATATCAAAGTTTGTGCGTAGCTAAACTGTTCCGGAGAAATGGCCAGCCTTCTCTTGTCGGGCCCCTTGTTGGTGAAGGTAAGTTCACTGCGACGTTGACCAAACATTGTAGATGCTGATTGATATGATGACCAAGGTAGCTTGGTTGGTCCGCAGTATACGGTGATATTCCTCGCGTTGAAGACTTCTTGAACAACCCAGAGTCTTCTCCAATAGTCTCTTGCAAAGAGTGAAACAACAGCCAAAAGATCACCATTTGTGTTTCCAGACGCCAGGAGTCGAGAGATGATAACATCCGAAGCTTCCTGGTTTGACAATAACCTCAGGAATCCGACGGCCTTTGTACTGTCATTCTCCTCAGGACCGAGCCATATGGCGACAGACTCAGCATGAGAGTAGATGTTTGGCATGAGTTGAACTTGTTGGCTCCTCTCGTCCCTGTCTTTCTGGTTGATAGACAAGGCGTCTACCCACACTAATACAGATTGTTGTCTCTGGCGCAGCGCTTGAAGAGCACCATGAAGACTGACGGGAATATGGATTGGAACCCCTTCCACTTCAATCTTTCGGGTATCTCCGGTGTCCCCCCAGGTGTAAGAGATTGCTACATAAGGAGGGGGCTGTTCATAGGATACGTGAATGATCTCGCACCTGATCATTGTTTTTCTCTCTGGTAAGATCCTTACCAGCCTAATCGAGTCTTCATCGATGGGCCTGTATTGATACGACCGGTCACCAAGGGAAGATGAGCCAGACACCCAGCTCTTCCTGGAGAGGTTGGTGACGCTAACAGCAAGGGCTGCCCCGTTGGTAACCTGAAGCTTATCTTTTGAGTCTTGCGGCTTAGGACTAGGGGTACGTTCCTTTGGAGGCTCAGGCAATTCTGGTATGGTCACTCTGGCTTGCCAAGGATCCGGGTTGTGCTGTGTATATGGCTGATAACCGTTGCCATAGCCAGGGATTCCAAAGTCATTTGGTCCAGCCGCTCGAAAGCCAGGTGGAGAGGGGACACGAGCCACCGACGGCAAAGGCTCCGTTGCCATGGCCGGACTTATCCCAATACTCGAATGCATTTTCGGGTATGCCTGTTGGGGTTCATAGTGATGTTTCAAGCCCATTGGTGGTTCAGGTTTAGGTTCAGGTTCAGGTTCAGGTTCAGGCTCACGTTCGGGCTCAGGTTCTGGTCTGCGTCTCAGGAGAGCCGCGAAGCGACCACGGCCTTGATTTGGCATTTCGATTCAACGACTTGATTCTGTCAAATTTTGAGTGAGATGTTTCTTGCAAGATGGCAAAAAACATTCAGCTCCAGATGTTCAGCTGAAGAGGGGCGCAGTCCTCAAAAGCCTTGTGGTCAGCCTGTGGCTGAAGTCTCGTCCTATCATACCTCGTGGATATGTCCAAGTCCAAATAAAGGATAGCGTTGAGAGAAAGTTGAGCGTTGAACAACATAATACGACTTTATTATTCATGTTACTTGGTAATAAAATCAGTATTAGATATGAATTCTTATATTCTGTATTTAAAGCGAAGAATCCGTCTTTCAAGATTAGGCTTTGGGATATACGAGTGGTGCCCTAATGTGAAAATGACTATCCTTTGGACTATATCACTTCAGATAAAGTCAGACAACGGTATAGGAGCAGGCCTCTTTCCTCTTAAATCTTCATTTAACTCTCAAGAATATTTAAAGAAGTATACTATTTATGATAACTATACTTAGAAGGTATAACCAAGTTCAGGTTGTATGTCGACTTTTGTATATCTTGATTCGCCTCTTATAACAATGGCAGGCTCAATAGCGTTCCACTAATACTCAACCTACATCTCAGGCTGATAGAGATAACTATCAACATCTAATTGCTCTGCCAAATCCAGCAACTCCCCCGGCGTTAGTCCAGCCATAGCATTAGCTGCAAACAGATCCCATCCCGTT
Organism: Fusarium guadeloupense; assembly: GCA_021655865.1. Taxonomy (NCBI): domain Eukaryota; kingdom Fungi; phylum Ascomycota; class Sordariomycetes; order Hypocreales; family Nectriaceae; genus Fusarium; species Fusarium guadeloupense. Next base: position 28,802 of record JAJJWM010000320.1, on the reverse strand, counting down.
TCATTCGGAATGTTTCCCTGCGATTCCGCATCAATATTATCATTTATATGAGGACCATCTTCTACTTCGAGAGGAATATTAGGCGTTACAATGTTGCTTGCTGGCGTCAAAGCAGATAGTCTTCGCTCCAACTGCTCAAGCTCTACCTTTCGGAGAGGAGCGATAAGACTTCCCTTGGCAATGAGAGTATCAAAGACGTAGTTAGCGTCGTCACGCCAGCAGTGGTCTGGAAGCAGCGATGGGCAGATGACGGGGATAAGGTGAAGGAGGAATGCGGATGATGAGGCGTATTCGATCTGAAAAGGCAAGAAGGCCTCTGAAGTTTAAGTCAGTCATTTATTTCATTATTTACTGCCATTCGAGGGCTTACCTATGAGATCCTCATCTGCCAAGGCACGGAGAGTCTTGAGAATTGCTTGAGCAGAATTGACACATGATTGTATCAGGGATGCTACAGGAGGAGATAACGACAGGCCATGTGTCACTTGCGTCTTTGATTGCTCGATATGCATGTGTAAAGCACACATAATCTGCGGTCTTGTTGTGAGAACCACGCACTAGATAACATGTAAGCCATTATCTCAGATCCCGGTTTCCTCTCAACCTACATGATGATACTGTAGCAATAGCCTGGTGGCTATTCGCGAAGCTTTGCTAATTGAATCTCGGAAGTGATTGTTGATGATATTGTTGAGGTCTCGATTCAACTCTGCTAGACGTCTCAAGATAGATTGTGTATCTCTAAAAAGCGTCCCGTCGTAATCTTTTCCGACTCCATATACAGCTAAAATTCTATTAGCAAATCTTGCGTATCAGACATTAAATACTGCCAACCTACTTCCCAAAAGCCTAGCTATCAGTCGGGCCAATTGAACGTGAAGAGTCAGACTGAGAGATGTTAAAGAGTTATCAGCCTGGGAAGGCAGCTTGTTGGTAATATCTTCATCCCTGATAGCGCTTGTCGCGCCTATAAGAGCGGCGAACTCCTGGTCTAGCATGTAGACCACCCAAAATATAATATGACATCTCTTGGAATGTTGAGCTCCTACAGCCTCTTCGGGCATGTGTCTGTGGAACCCAGACAGAACACATATACGAAGTGCTTGTCCAATCTGGTTGGTACGTGAGTTAGGAATGAGCAGCTAAGTAAATGAAACAGTGCTTACATGCTGATATGCCGCCACTCTCATATCAATGGACTGAAAGTAGATGGCTGCAAGAGTAAGCGCTTGGGCAGAAAGAACCGGATCCAGAGCAATGCCTGCCAACTCTGGCATCAAAGGCATAGCCCTCGCAGCGTATTGATATCCGGGAGGACTTCCATCAACATTCTTCCCACCCAGAAAAGCTTTCCCAAATGCTATCATGAGTAGATACTGCGCGTACCATAGTCTGCACGATGCTGCTTTGGCTGGGGCATCTTGATAGAGCTCTTTGAAGTGCTGAAGAAACTCAGCCTCATCGATGAGAGATGCCAGAGGGCCGAGATAGAATCTGGCCGTTTGAACTAGGAAGAAGGCATAGTCTGAGGGAGGTAGGTTTGACACGTCTGGCGGATCGTCTGGCATAAGTGGTCTCCACTGTAGTCGGAAGGCAACCCCGTCGAGATGCCAAGGGGGAGGTTCATTATTAGGGTCGGGGAGATGCTTGCCTAGTAGAGTCAAGACTCGTCTACAGAAGGCCCATGAAGACGCGGGACCCATGTACCCTGTGATGTTCCATTAGTATATGTCTGTTACTGAGAGGGTTGTAAATTTACAGTATCGGCCTAAAGCATGACCAAATACATAGTCATTATCAACGAGGGGATTCTGTCGAAAGGCTGGCTCGAGCACGTCATTGGTAGACAATGAATTAGTTTCCTGCTCTTCATCATTTTCAATACGGTCTTCAGGTGTTCCAAGAATCAGGCCTTCTCCTCACTTAGCATAACCGATGAAGTTGAAAGAATTGTTACTTACCTCTATCGGCCCCGGACGCTGCCGAAGCATCTGGCGGACCGGCACTTAAAGCCCCATAATCGGATACGGAGGAGTACCTAGGAAGAGACCCCCGATGACTAGCATTGTATCCAGGATGTCCAGGAGTCGGAAGGCCGTTCTGCCTTTCCAATGCCCGGAGATAACTGTCAAAGGTCGGATGAGCTTGGCGTCATTGACATGGGATATAACTAACCTTTCAGAAACCGATACTTTCTTCTCTTCAGCCTCGTATATGCATCTCTCATTCTTGCGACCACATCTCGCACAAGGCTGGGTTCCCGAGCACTTGACCTTCATAGACCGACATCGCTTACACCTTAACGGCAATTAGCTGACACTCAATTCAGCTTAGCTCAGTGAATGAAGACAAACGCTTTTATGCATTTTTTGATTACTCTGAACTGGCTCTGATGATTGTTAGCCATATTGTGGCCAAGTTCTTGCGAGGGCAACTTGAGAAGTCGGGGTAACGTTCCGACTTAAGTCCTTTTGATTGGAATATCGTTCCGACTTGGCCCTTTCCTGATCAGGCAATCGTGTTGAAAAGCTTATCAACGGCTTTAATGTTATCGGATGCGGAGTTCTCGAGTTCGGAACGTCATTCCGACCTTTCCATTCGCCGCTTATCACACGTCTTCTTGTTACCAGTAGCTATATGGCGATGTAGATAGACAAGAATTATTCTATAATGATGGGGCCAGAGTTCGGCGTTACCAGAAGGGAGTCCCGTTCAGCTGGTCTTTAATTCGTCTTGTAGGGTTAAAGTATGTACTCAATGTATAGTAACAACGAGTAGCTTTGAAAATCTCGCATCAGCCGTTCCATCAATGTAGATTAACATTATCATATCCTAACAACGGTCTTATCAGTCTGTATGCATCATGTATGACCCTATCTACTCCAGCTGCCGCATGCACATATATGCCTGATAGCCAGTACATCAATGACAGCGAATTAAAAACAAATCTCATAATGGTTATCTCTAGCCAAATATTCTTCGTCGAAGCTCATGTCTCATAGCCTGAGCCATGTGCTGCGTTCTTTTAACAGCACCACGATTTTCCACAGCTCGCCTGTAAAGATAATTGATGCATTCTTGAACGGAACCCCAAGGCAAACACTTATAAATCTTCGGTGTCTCTGGAGTTACCCTACCCTCTTTGGCAGCTTGCTCGTAGTTCTGAAGAAGCTTGTAGCTCAGCTCATCAGCCATGCCCATGATCTGAGCGCATTTCATAGGCACAGTAGGTAGACCAGCCTCGGTGCGCCTCTTGTGGCTTTCAAGAGCTTTCTGTGCGCTTTCAGCGTTATGCGTGGCCAAGACCAACGCCGCATCTGGAAACTTTAGATTCGCCGCTTCATGGGGCACTCTCTGAGATATGAGCATATCCGCAATGTCATTGTAGGACTTATCCGTATCCTCTTTGGTATCGTGTATGAGAGACCGAACCTCATTTTCGATGTAGGCACCACGCACTAACTTAATGCCAACAGTCCAGCCCTCTTGAGCAGCCAACTGAATGTGTCGTTGGGCGTTCTGTCTTGCGCCTTTGAGGTAAGCCTGGATGGTGTTGTAGACAAGAACCTCGCCGTTTCTGTTGTGTTCTCGCATCAACACAATAGTCCACTCATCAAGGGTCGGCTGCATCGCTTGCTGTTCTGCGTCGATCCAAAGCTGGCATCCTCGTTTTCGTGTCTCATTGCAAATCTCGTTCAGAGCCTTATGCAAGTGATTATCCATGTGTTGGCCAGACTGCAAGGCGTCCACTGCAATTGGGCCAGCGCCAGTAACTCTGACTTAAAGTTAGCTTGGGAATCGTATCTCGAGGAAGCATTTCTTATTTCTTACTTGACCGCTAGCAAATCGCCCGGCTCAATCATAGCCAGGGTCTCGAGATTTCCCTTCTTCCACTCATCAATCATCTTGTAGCACTCAATTGGGTAGTCCTCCACGCCGGTTTGTGGAAGCTCCACGTTCGGATCCAAGACAACATCTTTAGAGTAACCCAGGATAATACCATGGAAGCCGAGGCTCTTGATGTACTTGACAGTGTTGGAGACTTCTGGGATGCTGTTACCGGCGCAGAAGTGATTATAAATCGTCCATTGGAGGATCTGGTTAAGAACAGGATTCTTATCCGGGTTGAGAAATGCAGAATTGGAGTGTGTGATTAGAGCAATGAAGGCGAGAGAAGGTCGTAGTAGCCAGCTATTAGACATTACTGTCGTCAATGCCACTGAACGTAACAGTACGCCTAAAGGAATCTTGGAGAGAGATGACGGCTCCTCCGCCTCGGTAGCTTGAGCTGGCTTGAGGGGTGACTTGAATGTTACATTGGTGATGAGTCGTCTTGGCTGCTGTTGAATTCTGAGACAGGACGATAAAGGCAACAATTGCCTCCGGGTATAGATGACACTTCTTGATAACATGTTGAATTGATGAGTCTGTTAACAACCTGCTTGGCTCCGGGGGAAGTCTATGTCATATATCTTCACTGCAAAGATACTATCGTCATTAACCTCCATCAACTCATAAACATCATAATACACCATCCTACGAATAGATGCAGTCGGATACTTTCCCGATATTCCTATCTCCGGGAGCTTAAACCAAAAGCAGTCAGACTTGGCCAATCGAGTCTTCTGTTATTCCATTTACTACGTGGCGTCATGCGGAGAAAGCATCACGAGAACATGATAATGCATTGGCGTCGATCCCATTGATAAGTTTTAGAACCAACAGATTCAAAGCATGGAACAAGTGGAGGCTGCAATAAAGGCTAATATCGGCCGAGTCTTTCACGGTTGTCGGTTTGATCATCGGTGCTGTACATCTTGTCGGGGCTGCGTCCCGACTTGAAGACTGATTGGATCATTCTGGGCCAGTTGTTTAACATTTCGTTCCTTGCAACTGAGTGTTGCCAAGTGACTCTGCCATGACCAAGAGAGAAAGTGACAAACTTCAAAGGCCAGCCTACCTTTTAGTCGAAAACCTTCACAATTACAAAGACAATCCTCACAGGTGCATATGAGTCTTCAAGATTTTTTAAAGGAGTGTATTAGTTAGATTTTTATCGTATCCGACAAAATCAACGCTCTAAAGTAATAATATCAATAAAGATCGACCAGTCAAATGCCAAAACGATATGCTAAGGACAGTTCCAAACAAAAGACAAACCCATACAAAACCAGAAAACGCTAACAATGCTCTATGCCTCTAATGCAACGCTTTGCTTATGTATAACCATTATCAAATATGCAAACCGAACCTCTATAGGAAAACCACCTCTTTACTTGGGGCAGACGGGAGTCTTCTCGCCACAAGCGTCCTTCTTGCAGCAGCCGCGGAAGCCGTTGGAGCAGGTCTGGAAGTAGCCGGTACCAGGAGCGCAGACAGTGGGATCAGCCTGGCGAGCGGTGACCTTGAGGCTCTTGGCGGGCTTGTAGGTGCCGGCCTTGTACTGAGGGCACCAGGAAGAACCGCAAGCATCGGTCTTGCAGCAGCCGCGGAAACCGTTGGAGGAGCAGGACTGGAAGTAGCCGGTGCCGGGGGGGCAGACAGTGGGATCAGACCCTCTGGCCTTGACCTTGTCGTTCTTCTTTACGGGCTCATAGGTACCAGACTTGTAGTCGGGGCACCAGGAAGAACCACAGGCGTCCTTGGTGCAGCAGCCGCGGAAGCCGTTGCTGCAGCTCTGGAAGTAGCCGGTGCCAGAAGCACATTGGCCGTCAGGAAGCTTCTTGGAAGGAGGAGCAGGAGTCCAATGGTCATCGTGCTCATCCTCAGGCTCACCCTCAGGCTCATCCTCCTCAGGCTTCCAGTCATCGTCATGCTCATCCTCCTCGGGCTTCCAGTCATCATCATGATCCTTCTCAGGGGTGTCAGGCTCGGTGATGAAGTAAGGATCGCAAGTCTTGGGGACGTAGTCAGGGCACCAAGCCACGGCACAAGGGTCAGATCGGCAATAACCACGGAAGCCATTGGCACCGCAGACATAGTAAGATCCAACGCCCTTGCACTCAACCTGAGCCTTGGTGGTAGGTCCGGCAGAAGCAAGGCCGGAAATGGCGACGAGAGCAAAGATGGCAGAATGCATTGTAGATGTGTTTTGCTGTAAACTTGTCTTTTTTATATGGGAAAGTCGAAATTGGCTGTTGTTTGGAAAAGAAACGCAACTGTGACAGACGACTGATAAGAAGCGAAGGTTGTAAGGAAATAGACCTGACAAAGGAAATAAGGAAATAAGAAAAAAGGAAAATTGGTATTGATTGATTTATTGTTTTATGTTGTGATGAGGAAAAGAAAAGTCATCTAGAGTCGCGGCATGTGTCCCATCTTATACCGATTAGTCGACCACCAAAGCTCACATAGGAGCTATAGGGCAGTCTCATCATCTACTGCGCCTGCGCCCTCTCCCACTTCCGAGTTCTGGCGGAGGAGGCTGTGGTGCCCTCACAGCCCATTCCCGGTCTTTTGCTTACACTACAGCAGACTAAACCAAATATAGATGGATGTCAGCAGTCACATCGCCCTCTTAGCTTACACTCCGCCCACCTACAAAATACTTGAGCTGAGTTTTAGCCCTATTTTAAGCTTAACAAGTCCAAATAAGCCTGGGCCGCAGCAAATGGGAACTCGGTGGTCCGGGTCTAGACTATCCTCACATGGCTCTGTCACAGCCCTATTGCATCCTGCTGTAGTCATAGGCTTTACTCTAGATCGGTTGTATCCGACTTATCGGAGGCTTGTCTCACCATCCTGCAGTGGTTGTGGATGGTGAAGCTTGGGATCGATTGGAGTGGCTTTGGTAATAGCTTCAGGATAGATTTTACTGGTCTTTCGCAATGATCGATGATCGTTGATCGGTATTCGGCACTTAGTATGAGACGTCGAGTCTCAATACGCCAAATCTTTCTCATGACTGCAATGTTCATGTCGGATACCAGGTAAGATCTGACTGACAAGAAATCTCTTCTTACGTGTCATCTTATCAAATCTAATCTCAGAATGAATACCCACTTAGAGACTGAGGCACAGAATGGCGGAGTAGCTCACAAGAGCTGTATACCTTGCTACTGCTTATGCCCAGCAATTTCGTGTTCCTCGCTGACTTGAGCTACGAGAATTGTCGGTCATCGGCCTATCATGTACAAGGTGCGACAAAATAGCTCAACTTGAGCTCAGCTTACCTTTTGAGTAACCTTTGGAGCATTGGAATGAGCGGTGAATAGCGACAGTCCGCTCAACGCCATGGCTGAATTTGGTGGAAGGCTAAAGATATGTTCAGCTGAGCACAAAGATTTCTCACAGTACAACAACACAATTGGATTTGGGGGCCATGATGGTCATGTGTTTCGCTTGGTATTTTGGCCTGACCGTACTTCCTGACTCCTTGTACAGGTATTCCGACGAGGTCATTCAAGCTTGGATTGGAAGCATTGTTACGCTCGTTACATTGATAAGTGCTCACAATAGCATAGGTACATACTCAAACTTGATTAAATAAATCGTAACCATTAACTTGCACTGTTATTGCTTTAGGGTAGCAAAAGCTGGATTACTTGATAAGCCAATCATGTTACTGCCGATGTCATGAAGTCATGGTGACGGGCCTCCAAAACGGTTTCTCCCAGGTGGATGAGTCTTTGCTACACCCTCAACTTTGGCGTCAATTGTGACTTTTGTGCTTCATTAATACAGATAATAATACGGTAACTTACAGTTAAGGACTTAGTTGTTCAAAATGTCACCAAGCTCTACACAGGTTAGGACGAATAATACGCTTTTTTCCTGTAGTCAACCGAACTAATACCGAGTCTCTCAGTATCAATACTCCATCGACGAACCGTTGAACCGAGAGCCAGACTCGGAGAATCTTCTGTCGAGGTACCAATATTGTCTGTCTATGTTTCTATGGGTGCGCTGAGCCTTACCTAGTTTTGTGACTGAGGACATTGGATACGATCGCAACCATGGGTAAGTCAACTCATCCTATAACCAAGGTTGAAAGACACTCATCGCATCATCCAGTCCAATCCCAGTCATTGACGCAGACTCTCACCATGTCTCGGTCAAAGGAGCAGTCCGAAACTCTCTGAATCTCTCAATCGCAGACCTTCGGGGCTTCGAACAGCACTCGATGATCTGCGCACTGCAATGCGCCGGCAATCGTCGACATGCAATGAGAACCACCATCAAGGAAGTACAAGGTATTGACTGGTTCGACGGCGCAGTCATGAACTGTAAATGGACAGGGCCACGGTTACGCGATGTTTTGTCCAGAGCTGGTATTAATCTTGCCGATGAGGATCAGAAACGAGCTCAAGTAGAGTTTGCTTGCCTCCAGAACCCTTCACCAGAAGAGGAGTGGTTTGGGACAAGCATACCCCTCGATATCGCAATGGCATTAGAATCTGACGTTATCATTGCTTTGGAAGTGAGTGATGTTCTCGGGAACGCAACTCATGCCTAACAAGACTATAGATGAACGACAAACCACTTTCGGCCAAGCATGGGTATCCCGCACGCATCATCGCACCAGGTCTAGCCGGCGTCCGCTCAGTCAAATGGCTCGACCGCATCACAGTACAACTCAACGAATCCTCCAATCACTACCACCAGCGTGACTACAGAGTTCTACCGCCCGAGGTAGAAACCTCAGAAGAAGCAGACACCAAATGGTCTGAATCCCCAGCACTCCAAGAGATGCCCATCAACTCAGCCATAGGCCTTCCAAGGTCAGGCTCGACCGTTTCGAGAGACAAAAATGGCGCAGTAAAAGTCCGAGGCTACGCTCTCCCTGGATATGGCTCTGGGCCTATCACTCGTGTTGAAGTCAGCGCGGATGGTGGGAACAACTGGAAGGATGCCGAGTTATATGTGGGCGCTGACAAGAGCGAGTACGATTGTGGTTTGAAGTGGGCATGGTGTCCATGGAAAGCTGATATTGTAATGGAAGCTGGCAGTAGCCAGAAACTGCTCAGCCGGGCTACGGACCAGAAGGGTAACACGCAAAAGGCGCAATCTGAATGGAACTTGCGTGGCATCGGATACTGTGGATATGGAGAGGTCAAGGATCTTAATATTGTTTAGTATATCTCCTCAAAGCTTTGTGTCGGGCTTTTGAGACTCTGTGGGTAAGACTAAAAGTACATATTTGGATGTTTCTGTTCCATCTCTTTGGCCTTGCTTCTACCGAGCTGTGTAGGTATTTGTCCGCTGTTATCATTGGAACTACTGTTCTCGGGACCTAACGAACTTTCTTGGGCTTCTTCAGATTTTTCAATGTGCCCACTAGACTCGATGTAGTCTGCATCAGGCGATATTGCCTGCGCCATTCTTGTCTGGCTCATTTCGGTAGAACCAGCTGGCGTTGCTGGTGAGTTGCCCGATTCCGACTTATTCTGATACCAGACCCTTATATCTTCCGTAGACTTCAGCGGAAGATTTTCCCACTCCCTCATACGCTCACTCTTTCTTTGAGATGGGGACTTGAGTACAGCGTGTCTGTTATCAGGTTCGTCGATAGACTGGACAAGCCGAAAGAGAGCCTCCTCCGTTTCAGCTAGACGCGCCTCCAATCTTGTAATAAAGCCAATAGGCATTCCTCTGATAACTCATCAACTTTCGTGTTTATCTTCATTTAAAACAAGATTATACCTCTTATTCTGCTCTGGGTAGTTGCAGTTTGCGGGATCATTACTGCATTGCAGGCAGTGCGGCCTTGACAGGTTATCAGCTCGTCTAAATACTATATGGAGTGAATGTTGAAACTACAAACAATTTTCTATCACACTATGGCTGCTTTGTTAGCTAAAGTCTTTTGCTTAATATCAAGAGACCGAAACTTGAGCGTCAATCAGATCTATATCTCACCTTGCGTTTGCGTTGTCGACAATGACTGCAGGCTATAGGATTCAATTGCCTTTCAACCTCTTGATCGGATAATTCATTGGCCGCCATTAAGACCCTTGTATACAATTATCTTGCATGGCCTGTCTTGACAGCCAACTCTGAGGTTGATAGACGCAACATTGCCAACCCCGCGTCGGACTTTTCTTTGTCCGATGCGACTAACAATTCCGAACCTCAACGATGGCTTCACGTCAGCCTTCATCGCTTGGCTCGTCTCTTGACTAAGAGACACATTCCTTGCGAAAAGAACACCCCTTCAGAGAATGATTTTTCATTGATTTAGCGCACCATGTCTACTGATGTCTCACCCTACAACGCTCTAGAAGCCGCATCTTGCTCAACTCCAGGAAGCGAAAGAAAGCGAAAGCGTTCAGTTTCGCCATCACGACCCGCACGTGAATATGGCTTGATGCGCGATACAGGTGAACACGATGCTGCCCGATTCGTTGGAAGCGGCAGCGGTATACACTACATCCGCGCTGTTCACTTGAGGCTAGCCAAGAGATCTGCATCGAGGACGACAGGGGCCGGCCCATCTGCTATCAACACTCTTATTCCTGGAGAGGATGACCAGCTTCGACAAGATTCTTCCAAGAGAAGAAACCGCGAACAGTTCTTGTGGGAGGATAATGAAATAGTCAACGACTCAACAGAAAGTCCGCCAAGTTTCGAGGATTTTGTTGAATGGTCAAGAAGCTATTTCGAATCTTGGCATCCAGTTCTACCCTTCCTCCATGGCCCCGAAGTTCTTGAACTATTTGAAAAGACTTCAAAAGATGGCATCTCTTCCCTCAGTCCCACCGATCGAGTTATTGTGAAATCAATACTCTCCATCTCCTTGGCAGATAGTCGCCAGGCCACAGCATTCCAAAAACCGGTCCCAAAAGAGCTCCTTTTCGAAAGCGCCGACGACGCCTTAGCAAGTTCACAATTCGTCCTAGGTCAACCAGCTTCGATCCGGCCAACTCAGGCCGCCCTCGCTATTCAACTTTTCCTCGCATCAATGCTATGTCTCAACGCTGCATCAAGGTTAGGGGGACTCATCGTTCGTACAGCTTTCCACATGGGCCTTCATCGCTGTCCAACGCGCTATCCCTTCTTCACTGCCAAAGAAGCTTCGGTCCGTCGTCGAGTCTTTTGGTGCATATATATCCTAGAGAGGCTTCTCTGTCAATCTCTTGGCTTACCTCTTGATATCCAGGATGATGACCTGGATGTCTGCTATCCAGGCGAGGAGCGCCACGCAACGACACTTGGCAGGGAGGAAAACGCAGACAGACTACAACTTCTTACGTTCGTGGCAAAACACGCTCGGATCCGAGGTCTTATTCTAGAGCTCAGGAATAAATCCATTCTACAACGACAAGATACTGCTGAACGAGCCGCTTTCGTGCAGGCAGAGTTGGCCAAATGGTTCAATGAGATACAAGATGCAGTCGAGGAAGAGGATTTGGTCGATGTAAACTCAAGCACTCCAACATTATCCAAACATCACAGGGTTATGCTCTTGATTCTAAAGCATGAGTCAGCAATATGTCTCAACCGGCCTGGCTTAGCTTCCGAACACCCTTCCTCATCCTACTCGTCAGCCTTTCAAGCATGTATTTCCGCCGCAAAGTCTATCCTGATAATACTCAAAAAACACCGAAACCAAAACCAACTAAGAATAGACTCAACCGCTACAAGAACGCACACCCCTCTCCTTTGGCCTTCTTTCACATGGTCTATATGGATCAGTGCTTTCGTACTCATTCACGCAGCCTTTGAAAACCAAGCTCCTCTGGAAAGCGCTTTGAAGTAAGATACTTTCTCAACCTCACCTAGCTTGCTTCTGACTTATGGTACTAGACACGTCGCTGCAGCAAAAGACATACTCAGTCATCTAGCTGCAAGAGACACGTCTTGGCCAGAGTATTGCCTCGGGGCCATCGATGAATTAACATCCGCAGTTCGAGAGCTTTCCAATGAACGACGTCCACTGATAGACTCTCCTGAAGACGCTACGATCACGACTCGAACTTTTTCGCCTACCGTGGCGGCTCACCATACAAATTCCAACAGCACTATACCAACAAGATCCCAAACAACAGCTCATAGGTTTGCACAAGGGCTTACAGGTGGATTGGATTTCAACACTGAAACATTAGCGGAGGCAAGGACACTTCGAAATGCCTCTTCAGGGGAAGGAGTATCCTTTCAAGCAGGGCCTTCAACTCAAGCCGTCCATCCCCAATCCGAACTTTCTCAAACCCCACAACTCAACACTACATTTGATACATCAAACACATCGCCATCTCTAGAGAGGCCCCTGAACCTGGATACCATACCGCTCGAGGGACAAGAGTCAATGATGTGGTACGACCAGCTATTCGCAAGTTCATTCAGTGCCATCGACAATCCCTTCCTTGTGAACGCGGAGTTTGATGCTTCTGTCGATCCAACGTGGAATTATCTACGGTAGTACACAACTTAATCTACTCAACCCAAGACCACAATACGCATCACACCTCCTTCACTTGAACAACATCCCGAACCTTGTTCAGAACAACCTGAACATGCTTCTTATCTCCGTCCCCCCGAAACAAATTCTCTTGCTGAAGACGTTCCAGAAACAGCTCATAAGCTGGCATATACCCCTTCACAAACCGAATCACCTGCTCATCCGTCATCCCCGGCTTATGCTTTCTCAGCGCTTTCTCCTGATCCAACCTCCACTCGTAGACCTGGATCAACTTATCTGTACTCAAATGCAAGAATCCATCAAAATGCCGTGGTCCAGCGAACGTCTCGCAGTATCTTTTGAGGTTCTCGTTGATGAGTAAAAGATGGCTCAAGTCGTGATTCGCCAGTGTGTTGACCAACGACCAGTCTTCAGATTGCTGTGTAGCTGTAGAACTGGAGGCTTTGGCTTGCTTCCATTTCTTGGTGACCTCCTCTTGTGTCAAGGGCTGAAATCCGAGCGCCCAGCCTTCAAAGATAAGCACGTCCAGATCCTGGCCCAAAGGTACCTGTTCCCAGTTCTCTACCGGGACTCTTCCTCCCTGGCCACTGTGAAGGCTCTTATCGTAGGCAGGCCACTTGACAAACTTATTGTCGCTCTCCGTTCGGCCAAGAACCTGATCAAAGAACTCCCTCGCCAAAACTTCATCATGCGTTCCAGGCTGGCCTCGAGACTGAAGAAGACCGTTGTCTGGGTTTGCTTCTCGGATGGCTACGAGCTCTGTATGATCATGATAGAGGTCGTCCAAGGATAGTATGCGCGTCTTGAGATTATACTTGCTGGTCAAGGTCTTGGAGAGAGCTGAGGCCCATGTTGATTTTCCACTGCCTTGAAGGCCGGATAGACCGAGCACGAAGGGTTTTGATGTCTTGTTTTTGTGAGCTTGAATAGATGGGACAAAAATGTCCAACACGGTATCAATTGCGTTTGGATCGATCATTTTGATGCAATGTTGTGAATAAATATCTTCGTATGGTAATCTGCTAGCAAGTATTCGACGAAGAGGATCAAAAGGGTTGGTAATGGGATGTATCGTCTATAAGTCTTTCTGATTTTCGGATAAGTCCCTCATAGTCCACTTGAAGCTGAGCAACGGATAACTTCCCCGCAAATTTAAGCCACTTTATGACTGCGATCGGTTAATAGACAATGCGGCTGACGTCCTTTGGCTTGTTTAATAGCCGAAGCCGATGAGGCGATGCAGCGCACATTTCTATGTCCGCCCCTACTCCAAATCTTGACTTGTCACTCGGATAAGTTCTTGTATATATAACCACTATAGGTTATCTTGTACTAAGTGTGTTCTCGTTAGTATCTCATCACATATAATTCGAATCCTCTTATATCTTTCAAAATGTCTCCAACCGCCGTTGCCACTAAGAAGACATACAGCATCGCCTCAATCCCTGCCGACGGCATTGGACCCGAGGTCATTTCCGCTGGCATCGAGGCACTCAACGCCCTGGCCGATACACTTCAAACCTTTGACCTCAACTTCACCGACTATGATTGGAGTTCAGAGACATACAAGAAGACGGGAAAGTATATTCCTGACGGCGGCCTCGAGCAGCTCAAGAAGCATGATGCTATTCTCTTTGGTGCCGTAGGCGCTCCTGGTAAGCACATCTATCGACTTATATGAACTCAGTACTTACAATCTACTTGTAGACGTCCCTGATCACATTTCCCTCTGGGGCCTCCGTCTCGCCATCTGCCAACCCTTCCAGCAGTACGCCAACGTCCGTCCAACACGCATAATGCGCGGCACCCAATCTCCACTACGCAACTGCAAAACTGGCGACCTCGACTGGGTCATCATCCGTGAGAACAGCGAGGGCGAGTACGCCGGCCAAGGCGGCCGTTCACACCGCGGTCAGCCCTGGGAGGTAGCCACAGAGGTAGCCATCTTTACACGCCACGCCGTTACCAGACTTATTCGCTTCGCCTTTGAAGTTGCCCAGAAGCGACCTCGGAAGCACTTGACTGTTGTCTCCAAGAGTAATGCTCAGCGCAACGGCATGGTTCTATGGGATGAGGTTGCTGTTGAAGTTGCCAAGGACTTTCCTGATGTGACGGTGGAAAAGATGTTGGTGGATGCTATGACGACAAAGATGGTCCTCAAGCCTGAGAGTATTGATACTATTGTTGCGAGCAACCTGGTAAGTAAAGGAATGTCATAGTTGGAGTTGATACTAACACATAATAGCACGCAGATATTCTCTCCGACCTCGCAGCCGCCCTCGCTGGTTCAATTGGTATTGCACCCACGAGCAACCTAGATCCTACTCGCGAAAACCCCTCGATGTTTGAACCCATTCACGGCTCTGCCTTTGACATCACCGGCAAGGGCGTCGCCAACCCCGTAGCCACATTCTGGACCGCCGCCGAGATGCTAGCATGGTTAGGCGAAGAAGAAGCTTCCGTGAAGCTGATGGAATGCGTCGAGAATGTCACTGCCTCAGGATTTCTCACACAAGATCTTGGTGGAAACTCCACGACCAAGGAGGTGACGGCTGCAGTAGTGGCAGAAATCAAGCGAAACCTAGGCAAGACATCCCAATAGGGCTTTTGTCATAACTCTTGGATATGCTCATAAGGAACAAAAGTATGTTTGGTGTCCCTGCATTTAAGCAAAGTATGGGTCATATAGACAGCTATAACAAAGCTTCTTTGTCTTGTGTAGATTTACAGGTTCATTGCACCACACTCTCGCAAGTGAGCACTTCTTTCAGAATGCCTATTGTCTGGGTATCCCAGTCTGAGACTATGCCTATCGTTCATCCTTTATTAGAGAGAGTATGTTATAAGTTATCTAACATCCGCTAAGTTTCCATATAAAGGCTACCAAGTCTGCCTTTACCTTAAATACTTATTACTACCATTGATCACCCTACTTAAGAGTACAACTAAATTCAAAATCACTAGAAATGTGCCAAATAACCATTTTCAAGTGCAACTTCCCCGACTGCGGAGACCCATATCGCGCTCGCATCGTCTACTGCGAAGGCGCAAGAACCCACAAGAGTAAACTTCCGCGTGGCTGCACCGAGCGTGAAGCAAGTTTCAAGCAGCATGATGCCTTGTGTAACTTGGTTGGATGCTCAGGAACCAAGTTGTCAGGCAGCATACTCAGGGCAAACTATTGCTTTGAGCACTGCCCTGATGAGCAAGTCGAAAGGGAAGGATTCATCTCGGATTGCAGCAAAAGTAACATATAGATAGTGTATGCAATGTTAGATCAAGACAGAAGAAATATGCAGTCTAAAGTTCCGTTCTAATGCTCAAAGAGCATCCGTGTATATATTTCCAGGCGATAAGTGTATATAGCCTTGACCAGCTCGTACCAGAGCTAAAAAAAAAAAACTACCTGAACTATCAATAGGAGGTAGATTACTAACAATCTCTCCAGGAGTGACAACACAAACTCCGAGGTATGCTATGTTCAAAAAGCAGTTCCCAAATTCCCAGATAAGAAGCACTCCTGATCTATCCATATAACGCCAAAACCATGCCCTTTACCGAAAGAAGTCCGTGCTCTGTCCCATTGTCCCTCCCCCAAAAATATCGGCATCTGTATATCCCCATCCGCCTTGATCTGCAGAACTGAGTCTGGTGTCATCAACATACACCGCACTGTATTTGTCCTATAAGTACCCATTTTAGAAAATGCCATCAGTGAGGTGTCTCAAGTTTGTAAGATTGCCAAGTTTCTGGGGAGTAATTTACTGATGATGGTGATGATGATGGTGGCGATGGCCGCGATGATGATAACCATCATATTCCCTATGGTCATCGTCTTCGTACTCGTGCTCATGATTGACATGGTGTCCGTTACTTTGAAGAAGTTCCCGGGTTCATTGTGCCAATCGTTCTGTAGCGAGTTGCGCTGCCCGCCGTTCCGCAGCTCCCTCGTGCTCACACATTTCCCATTCTATCGGTTTCTCATACGCATGTCCCATCTGTATATCGAGACCACCGAGTCTCAATCGAAGCTGCTCTTCACCATTTGGCCATGGTTGATTCTGGGAACCCCAAACTTGATGTCCTCGAGGGTGTGCATTAGGCTGCACTGCTCTCTGTGCTGGCTGAGCCGGTACCCCTTGTCGAGGAGGAAGACCACCAAGCCTCAATCGAAGCCGCTCTTCAGCGTCAGCCATTGCTTGAGGATGAGCTCGCTGGGGCGCTGGTTGACGATGTGCAGGTTGATGGATCACCGGTTGACGATGCGCTGGGATAGTCTGTCTCCATTGCTGCTGTACAGGAACACGGACCTGCACTGGTTGCATCTGAGGCATTCGCGGCATCTGAGGCATTCGAGGGATGGGAGGTATGGCGGGAATGGGAGGCATCTCAGGCATAGGAGGCATACCAGGCATAGGGCGAAACTCAAGCCTGTGAGGAAAGTCAGAGATCTGGAAAATATCAGGCTGATGGTGGTGGTGGTGGTGATGACGATGGTGACCAGCACCGCGAGGTCGACCACCATTCTCAAGCCTTCCCTCCCGTCGCCTCTCCCTGCGTTCATTCGCCAGCTCCGGCAACACCAACGGCCTCACCACCCTAGCCCTCTGCCCACCGCTCGGAAACCACTTAACATCACCTTCAAACAACGGCCTCAGCTGCGGAACCCTGAGCCCCCCATCCCCAGCCGTTGCCTCCACGCGTCTCGGCCTCCGACGAAACTGCTGCACCTTCCTGCCCGGCCTGTCCTTCATGGGCACTATGAGATCGAAACGGCCCCAGGTAGGACAGTTGCAGGTATGCCACGTCCTTCCGCAAAGGAAGCAAAACTCAGCCCCGCAAACGCACGTCATGTGGTTGCACGCCTCAGCGAGCTGGACGTTCCTCGCGCAGCTGGGACAGTTGACAACGCGATTCGCATCCATAGTCGCCCAGACGTCCTCTTCAGCTTCTCCTTCTGTACAGGGTTGGCCGGGGTGGCTTCGTCCTCCGCATTCATCGCACGTGCGGAGGCCGCAGAGGAGACATTCTCCATTGCGGCCGAGGGGGATGAAAGCCGCGCAGTTGGCGTCGTGGCAGTAGAGGCGGTTGGGCACTGGGGTTTGAGCCTCCTCCTGAATTTGACGAAATAAGTGTATCAGGGCTGGAGAGCGCGCGAGTGCGATAGTCTGTTCCGTAAAAGGCTGGCAGCACTTAGGAGGGAACTCCTCCTGGGAGCGAAGGCCAACTCGGACGGCTTCGCGGAAACAGGACAGGCAGTAATCGCAGCCACAAGGAGCCTTGACATGCGCGCCTTCACCACAGATAAGACAGTCCTGGCCGTTCGTCGCTCCGGGTCCGAGCTCTGGAGTGTTTTCTTGAAGAGCAGCCCTCCTTTCAGCGCGGTCCAACACAACTCGATGGTTGGTGTTTCGTACTTCAGGGCTCTGTAGTCGTTCAGCTGCTAGTTCCTCCTCGGGTATGATTCTCGAAACCAAGAGAGCCTGCTCAGTAGGTTCTGCGAGTTCAATAGCCAGCATGATGATCCTCACCAGGTTGGCTTCAGAGAACCCAGTGCCTTCGTTGGCTGGAAGGAGGTTTTGCCGCATGATCAAGTCAACCAGGGCCGGGTGGACTTGGTCAAAAGCGTCCGCCATGTTGAAGAAGTTTGAGGGTATCGTAAAGGGTATATAGTTGCCAAAGATGCTTTTGCTCTGTACCAGACAGAACATGTACTTTGTTGAGAGTCCAGGTGTCTTTCTCTCCAGTCGCCGCCGAAAGGCAAATTCGTTTAGTAGATGGTAGAATATAAGATATAAAGAAAAGGGTTTGCAAAGTCAGCTCAGCTGAGTGTCGATATGAGAAAAGTGAAAAGATCTGTCCAAGTTAAATTTCACGGCAACAGAAAGCATTTTATAGTTTCAATAGACGGGAGCAAGTGCATATCTTCAAAGCTAGCTCTGGGTGTTTATGCCTAGGTGAACAGTGAACAGCAATAGTGAACCAAATATGCTCATTATTGTTCACGAATTGACTGAACAAGGCCATAGACTTCTAAGGGCTTGTTCTTCAACATTCCATGTCCGCAGGTGACCACTCGCTGGGCCACGAACACAATAACCTCAGCTGCTTGTCACAATGAGCGCGACGAAGTTAATGCACATCACAACCGGTCCGCACATGGTGGTGCGTACACATATGCTGGAAAAATGCTGGTATATGGAAGTTGACCAGGTAACCAAAGCCATGATACGCTATCCTGTCTGTAACCCAAGAAATCCGTGGCCATACGCCGTCACCTCGCTTCTCTCGACAATTAGTCGCTGCCCACAGGGTATCCGGGCGTCCATTCATCGACGACATAAAAACACTTGACTCCCTGAAAAGACGGTAAATCATAAAAAATAGCCCAAGAGCCAAGTTTGGTATCCGACCCAAGTCCCCGATGCCGACAGTTCCTGACCCCAAACTTGAGGGTGATTGATCCAGAAAGCAAAGAAAGAAAGCACATGACAAGACAATAACGCGTAAACCCCACAAACTCCATCTCGTCGTGAACTCCATCGCTGATTCCCTATGTGACGTTGAGGGGGTAAAGACACGTAATACAAACAATTCGAGCGCGACTCCGAGCCTAATAGCTAAAGTCAACATTGGCCATTGTCATGGCCGGTGGGCCCTTGTTCTGGTCATTGTTGTTGTTGGGCGATGAATTGTTGCTGTTGTTGTGGTTCACGGTGATTGAAGAAGAGTCGCCATCACCCAAAGTCGTGTCTGCGCTTGATGCAGTTGTCGTCGTTTGAAGTTCGTGATTGGCAGGGGGTTGGCCACTTGGGGACCAACCATCGTTGAGCATCTGCTGGAAACTCCAGCTCGGTTCGAAAGATTTGCTATTCCAGGCGTGGTTCACCCGTTCGTACATTTCATCGATCTGTTCCAAGCTGATTTTGCTTGTCTCGTACACCATGCACCACACAAAGAAGACAGCCAAGATACAAAAAGCGCCCCATATAAAGAAAATCTTGGGACCAAACGAGGCACTGCCTGACCCTGTACCGACCAAGAAAGGAACACTATAGGCAATAGCAAAGTTGAGAATCCAGTTTGATGCTGTTGAAATGGACATAGCCTTGGCTCGTACTTTGAGAGGATAGATCTCCGAGGTAACAACCCACACCACGGGACCCCACGATGCCGCGAAAAAGAAGATGTTGATGGCACAGAAAGTGATGAGAATGGTTTGGGATGCTTTTTCATTGTTGGGGCCTGTCGCAGTATTGAACGACGCCATGAGGAGTTGGCAACCAGCCATGCCAAGAGCTCCAATCATCAGAAGCTTTCGGCGACCCCATTGTTCGATTACCAACAGGCCTGGAATTGTCGACACAACATTGATAACGTTGATGATGAGCGACTTGGTATACGGGCTTTCGACGCCGGCGCCGTCAAAGAAGGTCGTACTGTAATACATTATGAAGTTGATACCGGTGAGTTGTTGAAGCATCTGTAATCCGCAGCCAGTAAAGGTTCGTCGGCCGAGGTGTGGTGAGCCAATAAAGATGTCTTTGTAGCTGTCAGGGCCTAATGTTAGTTCGTACTGATGATTTGCGATCATCTCTTGCAGCTCGTCAACCAGCGCTGGGTGGGTAATATCGAGCCGTCGAAGTCGACTGAGCGAGAGGCCAGCAGCTTCGTGTAGGCCCTTTTTGACAAGGAACCGAGGTGTTTCTGGTAGTAATAATAGACCTCCGGTGAGAATGATAGCTGGAACAATTTGTAGACCGAGAGGAATCCGGTATGCAGATGAGTTGTCGAGATTGGAGGCGAGGATATTGACGATGGAGGCGGAAAGAAGGCCAAAGGTGATTGATAATTGATATGCGCAGACAAGACTACCTCGTATCCATTTTGGGGCCATTTCGGACTGATATAATGGAACAAGGACAGAGATGATGCCGACGCCAACGCCAGCAAGGAACCTACAGAAGTTAGTGATGAGGTCTCAGTGAGGTGATGAGATTGAATGAGCCCGTACCTCCCAGCCAGCATCATGTCAATATCTTGGGCGCATATTTGGAAGATGGCACCGATGCAGAAGATGCCGACAGCCACAAGAAGAGTCTTGCGACGGCCAAGGGAGTCGCCAGAAGGTGCAGCAAGCAAGGCACCAAGTGCGGTGCCAGCGCTGAGGATGGCGACAATGATAGATGAGTCTTTTGTGCAAATGTCAACAGCGCCGGTTTCGTCGACGCAATTCGTATGCTTTCCGAACTGCTCCTTGAACTCTGTCATGGCAAGGATGCCGTTGATGGCTCTACAAGATGTGCGGTTAGTTTCTGGTACAGAAGAATGAGGTGAAGCGATGAAATGGGCTGGTTATGGAGAGGCCGATAGCGGTCGGGGATCAAGTCGTCGGTCCATCGTTCTGGAGTCGCGGAGTGTATGTCGCTCTCGTTCGGTATCTCGGCATGATTAGATCCTCCTTGCATCTTGTTCGATTGTTTGGCTGAGCAGCGATTTGAATTCGAGATGTGGTGATGCGAGGCGTCGTAATCCTTGTCACACGAGGATCCGCCGCAGTCGTCGTATCGTGGAAAAGCCGATCGTGAGTATGGTGCATAACATCGAAGACTTTTGCTGTATTGATCGCCGTCGTCGGTGTCATGTCGAGTCGAGTAGAGTTGATGATATCGTATCGCATCGTGCCCCCCATATCCAAGCCCAAGCCCATCCAAAAAGTCGGGAGAATGAGTGTGTGTGTGTGTGTGTGTGTGTCTTACCCAGTATCGTAGCCGAACAGCAACCCGCCAGAGGCAACGAAGAGACCGACCATGATGGCCGGCGCCGACGAGCCCGCGACATTGTCGGGTTTCTGCCAGCCCATGGCAATGGCCATGGTGTCGGTGTTGAAGTCGTCAATCCAGGGCCAGAAGTTGTCGAGAGCGAAAGGCTCCGGGTCGGCGAGATTTTGGTGGAGGTTGAAGGGGTTGAGAGATCAACGGGGGGACATTGGGCGATTCCGTGTGGGTAATATTGCTCTGCCACTGCCACTGCCTCTGTTCTCTACTTCAGGCTCGGATGCTCGCACTGTCTCACGCTAGTCTTCTGTACCTAGACTTTTGAACTGCCTCACCAAGAACGGCACAGGACACGGGCTGGTGGGAAGTCAATGCCTGGCTAGTCCTCAATAGGGTAGGGTAGAAAGTGCGTGGTACAGGAGTAGATGGTATATTTCAAAAGACACATTCCATAAAAAAGGTATGCCGTATGTAGAAGACAGAGAGTCTCGTCCAGCTCAAGGATGAGAAAAGGCGAGAGAGAGGGGCAAGTACCTGAATGGCGAGAGTCTGGAGACAGGACAGGAGGCAAAAATGGCAGTGATCAACGCCTCGATGGTTGGCTAGCCCTCTTTTGGAAAAGCCAGTTCATTGGCTCCCTGCCTTTGCTGCACCTGCAGCCACTGGAGCCATTTAGCGGGTGCCGGACTTGCGCTGAAGAAAGCGTAGACTGGCTGAGCTAAGCGAGCTACAGTGCGGCCAACTGTACAACCTTGAACTTGATGGAAGGGCAGGGCATTCATAAAGATGATAGCAGTTATTGTACAACAAAACCTTCTCAAACAGTTCTTGACATTATTTAACCTGACACTGCATCAAGCACGTGTCAATTCGAGGATTTTGACGGAACCTCGAGCGTCTGAGTGCCCCGAATCTGAAACTGAGTCACGTCAACACGGTCCATTGGTCCCCATCCGACTGGAACATTTTGGAGATAAGCCCAGCTGTATCAAGTATGTAAAGAGGATACTGGTTCTTGTATCTGGTTTTGGTCATATCTGGATACCACATAACTGCTATAGGCCTCCATGAAGTTGTCAGTAGGCAATAGGATATCCATCCGTACATTACCTACAACTCAACTCCAAATTCCTATCATAGACATCGTGAACATACCAGTTGCCCCGTCAAAACACTGTATGCCGCACGTAGCCATTCAAGGCGCAACGGCGCCTCCGTCGTGCAGCCCTTACCCCGGTCTAGCACCCTGTCGCCGTGTCCAATAGATATAAACTGTATAACTAGGTTGCTCTAACCCATTCTACCACCCAAAGCTACTCATCCTCTACGTGTGGACATTTCCCTCTCTACACAGTCTCCAGTCTCCCCCAGACAATCACCCAGCCAGGGTCCGTCTCGGTACCGGTACTTGCAGACATGATTTGATTCTGACATCTCCCACGGAGAGCTAAACGTTCCCGAGACTCAGGGATTTTGACAACTGACAGGACAATCCCCCTCGTCGAACTTCCTGATCAAGAGTTAGAGAAATAGACAGCATACAAACCTTTTCACTTCGCGACACGAGAAGCGAGGTCCTTTGTTCTGTCTCTTGCTGCAAGTGGCTTTTGATCAAAGCTTGACAAAGCGAATGTGGTCTGATAAAAGCGTCAAGTAGCAAAAGCCATACCCTCGGGACCCGACTCAGGGCTTAGGTGTTCATCCGGTGTCAATATCAACAACTGTCAAAGAGTCAGGTCATGCGCCGTCCTCGGCTTGGCAATGGATCCTTCAAAAGCAAAAGATGCCGTGGCTCGGTCACTCTACATAAAGTGTACAAGATATCTCCTGATTAGGAAGCCTGCACCTCCAACTCGACATGTAGACGAAATACAGTAATACTCGACAGAGAAGATCAACTTGGTCAGCAGAGTAGCAGGACAGGGTAATCAACGCTTCCATATCATGATTTCAGCATTGATGGCCTTTGTATTTATCCCACAAAGGCTGAATCATACCCTCCTCCGCCCTTTTGGCCTTATGACTGCACCCATCTCCAGTCAGCCAGGTACAGAATTCCTTCAACCTCCACCACATGCTCGGATTTTCTTTTTGCGGGGTGCAGCAAAAGACGGGGTTCCGGACAAGGGTAGCAAACCATTACGGCTTCGATGGCCGAGCCGTCCCTTGGCAATAAGAAAGTGTTAGAAATCCCATTAATCAAGCCTACGATACAGTCATTGTTCAAGTCAACCATTGACCGTAACTACGACGAAACATAAAACAAGACAGACGTAAATAAAATATCTCATTACCATGTCTTATACACAAAGACATGCCCGCATCCACGTGTTACGTGCCGTGCATTGAGACCAAGATCAAATCGAATAATTTACCCTGGACAAATGTTCAACACGCTCGTTGGTATTAAAACGTCAGGTTTATCAACTCTACGGTTCCCTTTTATGAAGCTCTAGATAACATGTCACGTATCATCACTATCAACCAATCTCTGGCAGGGCCTTCCGTGTGTCAAACCACACCCAGCCAGTTATGAACCTACAAACATATCATGCATAAGACCATGACCATGAGTCTTGCACTATAGCATGATAAACAACAGTCTTCTCCAATCCTACGTGTCCCATCAATGCAATGTATTCTCTAAGCCGCGCGGTAGTGTAACAAGTTGAAACGTTCGATTTGGATGAAGGCACATGTTCTCTATCCACATATATCACTATAACTGCTGTTTGAATAAAAGATCAACAGCCAATGTTTGTACCTGACGATCACGATAGCAAGCCTTCAGCCACTCGACAGACCGTTATTCAACATCACGGTTCAAGATCTCAGTCATCTAAACTTCATATGGGGCAGATGGAGAAAGACAGATTATATGTAAATTCTTATAAATTGTATAATAAATTATAAAGCTGCATGCATCCCGCCCTATCAATACATAATCCTAGACGCCTTGATGCCAAAGCCTTTTTTCGGCATGAGGTACAAATCTCGCATAAAACCAAAGTCGTCACGGCTTCTCTGCCGCGTCACCATCGTTACATGAGTAAACCACTGCCATCGCTCTAAGGCTCAAGAGTAACCTCCTGGCCCTTGACGCGGCCAATGACTTGCTGAGGCGCGTACTTGGGGATGACCTCATCGTCGTGCAGCATCTCAAACTCCTCGGTCGCGTCACGACCCATAAAGTTCAGGATCGCCTGTACGCCACCAGGATGCTCCTCGAGCCAGTCGCTGAGGTCCATGACGACACCCTTGACAACAACCCACACATTCTCCTTGGTGTTGTGCTTGGCAATCTCCTCCATGGTGAACTCTTTCTCAGGGACCTTGAAGGACTTTGGGTCGTTGGGTTTGGCAGCCTTAGCACCGTCCTCCTGTGTAGGGTTGGGACCGGTAGCAACGCTGGCCTGCTCGTCGACCTTTGCGGGAGCTCCGGAGCCAGAGGGAGCGGCGCCAGGGGCACCCCAAGAAACAGTCACCTGGTTGGGAACTGAAGGGTCGAGATGCAGAGAGATCTGGCCAACACGCTGAGCAGCGGTGCCGGCACTACCCTTGAGGGCCTTCTGGAAGAGGTAGTTGCTAGCAGTATCACCGGCAACACGGCCATAAACAACACAGCCGAGCAGAGAGGAACCACCCAGACGGTTGGCACCGTGGACACCACCAGCCAACTCACCACAGGCGTAGAGACCCTCAAAGGGCTCCTTGTCCTGGTTGAGAACCTGAGCCTTGTCGTTGATCTCAATACCACCCATGGTGAAGTGGAGAACAGGCTCCATGACAGCAACGTGGAAGTCATCATCGACATCAAGGGGCAGGTTGTGGAAGAACTTCTTGCCCCAGGGGTCCTTCTGCTTGCCGTCGGCGATGGCGTTGTAGGTCTGGAATGTCTCCTGGAGGTGCTCGGGAGAGCATCCAATCTCCTTGGCAAGCTCCTTGCCGGTCATCTTCTTCATAAGACCACGGCCAGAGTAGTGGCGGGTGTGGAAGTCGAGGACCTTGGAGGCCTTGGAGTTGAGAACAAGTCGGATGGGGAACTTGTCCTTCTTCTTCTCCTCCCACATCATACCGGAGACGTAGTCACGGTGACCAAGCTCGTCGCAGAATCGGTCACCGTCGGCGTTGAGGAGCAGACCACCCTCACCACGGAGAGCCTCAGCGGCAAGGAACTTCCACTTGGAGCCAGGGTCCTTGGGGTCGACGAGACCAGTAGGGTGAACCTGGACCTTGTCCATGTCAATGCCATTGCCACCAATAGCCATGACCATCTTCTGACCGTCGCCAGTAGCGTGTGTGCCGTTTGTGGTGGCGAGTCCGTAGGTATCGGGGCGGTGCTGCTTGAGGAGGGAGGAGTCGGAGAAATCGGCGGCGTAACCACCGGTAGCAAGGACAACGGGACCATCAATAGAGACGGTCTCGCCATTGTGCTCATACTTGACGCCGGTGATCTTGTTGCCCTCCTTGTTAAGCTCGGTGACGCGGGCCTTCTTGACGATCTCGACGCGTCCGGGTTCTGACTCAGCAAGCTCCTCGAGACGCTGCATCAAGGCGTAGGTGATGGCCATACCGGGGAACTTGGCATCGTGACCTCGGTGGGTTCGGGGCTGGGAGTGACCACTGTAAAATTGTTAGGCTGTTGATTTTGATATGGAGTGGATTGGACATACCCGAGACGCGAAACCAGGGTGAGATCGAGGTTGAACTCATCCTGAAGCCACTCAACGGCAGCGGCGGACTTGTAGGTAAGGACCTTGATGAGGTCGGGACGGGCCTTGTCGCGGGCCGACTTGAGGGTATCATCGTAGAACTGCTTGACGCTGTCGGGAATGCCAGTCTCAACCTGTGTCCTTGTGAGAGCACCGTTGATACCGGAGGTAGCCTTGGTAGAGTTTCCGCCAAAGAAGCCTGTAGCGTGGGAAGCACATGTCAGCAGATGTCGCAAGCGGTGCGAGTCCAAGCGTTGCGATGCGCCCAGATCCGCAGTGAGAGAAAAAGAGACTTACCCTGCTTGTCGAGGACAATGACGTTACCGCCAGCCAGGTAGATGGTGTGCGCAGCAGATAGACCAGAAACTGCAGACGAGAGTTAGCAAGAGGCACTGGTGCGATCGCGAATGGCGACTTGTCAAGGGAATCTTACGGCCACCGCCCACAACAATCACTCTAGGAGCCATTGTAGCGTGTGTGAATGTGTTTTAGATCAAGGTTACGAGAGAGAGAGAGAGAGAGAGGATCAAGACACAGCAGAGTACTATAGTCGTACACCAATGGAGAAGAAGAAAGGAAAGAGAGAGAGAAAGATGATGGAGGAGGAGAGTAAAAGCAAGTCAAAGTTTTTAGAAGAGGGATCAAGGCCAAGTCTTTAAAAAGTCCCAGTCCAGTCCAGAGTGCGGTGCGGTGCGATGCGACGTGCGCCAACGCCAACGCCAACAAGGCCGAGCGAATCTGGGAAGGAGGCGAAGGGTCAGGGTGTGAGAGCCGAGGTCGAACCATTGTAGGTACCATCCATGATGAAGCGCGTGCAAGCGTGGGCCACCTGAGGTTATCTTTAGGTGGGCCCAATATGAGGTTCAGGTACTTTGATCACACGACAAAAGACACTTTAATTGAGGGTCTATCTTGTACATGTA
Source organism: Fusarium guadeloupense (assembly GCA_021655865.1). Taxonomy (NCBI): domain Eukaryota; kingdom Fungi; phylum Ascomycota; class Sordariomycetes; order Hypocreales; family Nectriaceae; genus Fusarium; species Fusarium guadeloupense. Next base: position 2,032 of record JAJJWM010000320.1, on the reverse strand, counting down.
CTCTTGTCCATCATCAACTTTCAACCGATATGTCTTGTTGATTCTTCATTCACTTGCCCTGTCTTGCAGTGGAAGAGCATCTCTTGCGGGGAGTACTGCGACTGGCACAAATCAGATGCTGGCCTTTTCTCAGCAGCCCCCAGGACCCGGGCAGGATTGCTCCCCGGAAGCGGATACATTGCCCACTGAGACTTAGCGGCTGTATCCACCCCCGCCACGGGCTCAAACTTGGGGCAGTTGGAGGTTACCTTTCTATGAAAGCCTTGCATTGCATTGCTTTGGCTATGATGCTGGCTTTATGAACAAATCACTAAAGTAGATATATCTTGATCAGTCTGAATAAACAAGTAGGGGATTACAGTATCGTTCAATCATTCTGCTTAACCCTGGCTACTCCAAGTCTCCCTACGCTCCCTCGCCGTAAACTACGCCGAAACGGTACCGGACCATCCACCGACAACAGCTTCTCTCGCGTCAAATGTGCCGAGGTCTCCGCTTCTGAAAGACATGAATTTGTGTGGGGGAAGCTAATGAATCCCTGACTTGGGGACATCTCGCTGTTGTTGTTCCCGAGATTCAGAACAAAAGAGATATTTGTCATGTGTTTTTTTACCAAGATATTTTATATCTACACGTATACCGCTCTACACAATCAACATGAGCATGTGAGAATACTCTGTTTTCTCCTCATCTAAATGTCCTCACAGGATAGGTACCTTTCTCTCATCGTTCATTTCATAACTCAACCAATAGTATCTCTCTTCCCCAAACCCCACATAACCGGACTTGTCCCCGACCGTCTCGGCCAAGTGACCGCACCGTAACGGAGCACTCTCCAACCTCGCCACGTGATGTACCGTAAACTGATATATCCTCGATTCCCCAAGTCGAGGCAGCGAGAAAAGACCTTTGGTCTGGCCTTCACATGCTAATTCCTACATCTTGAGACACATGAATCGTCGCATCCAACTGTAACTCACCATCATCGTCTATCCATGATGCCCTTGGCCTCTGAGTATGCCGCCTTTTTCCCCACGTTCATGACTAAGGTCGGGTATTGTCGAAGGCTTGTGACAGAACAACCTGGGTCAGCTGGACTCTTATTTCTGTCGCAGATAAAAAGCACGTGAAAGCCTCCAGATATTGATTGATCCCCAGGCTGGCAAAGACATTTTTGACTTTTCCCCGGATTCTACACGTGCATCATCTGACCCCAGACAGAATGACTGAGCCTCCGCCACTCTGCTCATTCATTTGCCCAGACCCTCGGCCGCTTATGCTGATGATCTCACTGCCAAGTCTGGGGTATGTACTTTTACATGTGAAGACCGATGGGGTTCAGAGTTGGCCCGAGTCATGGTGCGGTTAATAGGTGATTGATGATAGGCTGAACAGGTTCGTTTCACATTTGTGATGCCGCTGTGATCGTCCGAAAAGGGCGGTCTCGTTCACTTGTATGGAAGTGCATGATACATTCGTAGTAGGCAATGTAAAACTCATGGAGCCATGGATATATATCTTGCCTTGTAAAGGGTTGCTCAACCTTCTCTACCAGAATATCGCTATAAAAAATCAGACTCAACCCTTGAGAGTTGAAAGTAAGCTGGGCAGACACGTCTGCTTTCATCTTCTAAGTCATCGAGGCGGGCAATGTATTCTCTTTAATTACATCTCGTTTGGTTGGCCTATCGCTAACTTCACGTCCACTTCTACAACCACTCCGTTTCTAGCAGATAACCGATCCTCATGAGTAGACAAACCACGCATTTCAGGTCCAGAAAGTAGTGTTCCTCATATGAACAAGTTAAAAGAAAGAGAAAGATGAGAATATAACCAGTGAGACCCAAAGTCAGTCCCGTGACCAATCACGTTACCGCCAACTCGTCAAGTTCCCTCATGACGTACCGTTTCAACTCCACCACCAACTTACATCACCACACCAAACCACCATGAAACCCTTCATTCTCCTAACAGCCCTATCAACCCTCACAACCTCCTCCCAGCTTCCCCTCCGCGACACCCAGCAAGCCCC
>JAJJWM010000314.1:0-27539 GCA_021655865.1 Fusarium guadeloupense | reverse complement strand
CTTTTGCATCATACATCAGAGGTACTCGGTACATAATACTAGTGATGTTACGTTAACCCGTCTCTTCTGACTGTGGCTTGATTAGATTCTTCGTTAAGTGCATATATCAGAGTATCCATCAAAGTCAGGAATGTTTCTAGAACCAAATTGGAAGAGAGCGCCTGTTCATGTTCGTCTTTGTTGAATGACATTCATGATGATCAGCAAGATAGCAGCAGATAAATTTACCGAGTGACTTCGTAATTCGTTTATCTCTCAGCAAAGCACATGCTCGCTAGCAGATATACCAGCATTGTCTCATCATCCCTCCTACAAAGCAAGAGTCCTACACAGAACAATGTCCCCAAAATATGCTCCCTGCCCCTAAATCTGTTCTCTATATAGTCAGTCGCTGCCGTCGTTGTAAGTCGTTGACAAGCCCCTCAAGCTCCGTCACCTTGTTATCCACAGATCTGTACATTCCAATAAACTCCTTGATTGATCCAATAAGGCTCGAAAGTCCTCCGCTTTCTGCCTGCTTCGCGAACCTTTGCTGGGCCGAGTCGACCAGGCACAGATAGCCTAGCAATACCGAAAGATAGCCAAATGCCACGCTGAGCTTTGACTTTTCTACCGAATCCGCCTATATCATCCTTGTTAGCTTCAGAACAATCAGACTGAATGGTTGTCCTTACCTCTCGCATCAAGGCCTGGTTCTGTAGGTACACCGACACCAGGCCATCCAGCTGCTCACCAACCACGTTCTCTCGGGCAAGCGCGCAGTGCTCTAGAATGTTAATAGCCATACCGAGCACTAGGAGTAGTCCATCATAAGTTTCCTCCTTTAGCCGTCGGTTGCTCAATGCGTCAAGAGCCGACTTGAATCCCGAAAGTATGCATTTCGACAAACTCAACATTAGGATCTTGTCGCTAAAAGCTGCCGCTCCATGTGTCGTGTTGGACGTGTTGATCGAAAGTTTCAGAGTTGCTGTCTCAACGTCACCAGGCTTGTCTGGCCATTGTTGTAGACAGTTCTCCAGAAGTCGGGCTACCTGGGGCGTCTGCTGTGCAACCCATGAAACCTCATTTTCATCCCCCATGGCCATCCCTGATTGAGACTCCAGAATCGACACGACAAGGGCAAATACCGCATCGGTCCGTGGATTTGCGTTGACACAACGATCAACGATGAGCTCAAGATCACTTTCAACATCCTTGACAACTACTGAAGAATGTATTGCTTCAACTCGCTGGCACACTATGTTCAGCAATTGTAGTGCAAGTGTCTGGGGAGAAAGCTGCTCAAGACGACGACCCTGCCAAATGTTCAGCTTTGTTAGTGTCGTCTTGACTTCGCTTAAAGAAGCCCTGCTCGTCTTGGAAAGCCTCATTTTGCGTAAAGCGAGTTCGTCGATGTCTTCAGGCACCCTCAGGAGAACGCAAAGGAGCTTCCCTAGCCCATCATTGACCAGCTGGTGGAGGAGATGCGCCGCTGGGCTGAAGTTGAGAAACGTAACAAGAACAGCCGTCAGTGCAAATCCGCTAATGACATCCCCCTCCTGACCAATATTAGCAGCGACTTTATCACGAGTTGCATGATCACGAAATTGGCTGATGAACTCCTTGCGCTGCAGCTTCTGGGAAAGCTCTAATAATGCATTCCTCCTCATCGAAGACGGAGAGCTGCTGGGGGTTCCTATCCGAGCAAGCAGATCCTCCATCTCGTCAGCGAAACGATTATTCGCCCCAGCTCGCCGTAGCTCATGCACGCTCTTAATTGCAGGTCGAACATCTCCGTCTTCATCAAGATCATCGTCATCGTCCATGGCGAAAGGGTCGGGATTGATAGCTTCTGGGGGTGTGGCTAGGAGTGCATCCAACTCTTCTTCTGTAGTCGCCATGCCTGTTCCCATGCCTGCCTCGCTGAGTTTTGAAGAAGACTCGCTCAGAATTGACCGAGATTGGCCGTAGGTATATTTGACTCTTCTCCCTTTGAACGTGACTCCAGGGCGACTCTTCGGCCATCTTGTAGGATCCTGAGAATTGTTCTGAGAGTTGTTTTGGGAATTGCTTTGTGATTGTAAAGAAGGCGTTGCCGCTCCGCTATCTGCTGCACTATTCAATCGTGATGGAGGGCTGGGTTCGTCTATTTCAGGGGCCGAATCATCCGACTCTGGACTATCGGCACGTTGAGCAGCCAGGGCATCGATCAAACGGGGGCGTCGTTTCTTTGGCCGTGCATCGTCTTCGCGTTCTTTAGACGTCGGTAGTGCTTTACTCAAGCTAGTATTACTAGCTGTGATGTCGGATTTGCTTCGAGGTAAAGGGCGGGATCGAGCAGCCGCATCCTTGGGACTTGTTTTCGCAACGGGATCACGTCGAGAGGGTGCGACTTTACCGTCGTTTTGAGAGGTCCCAGCTAGTGGCCGTCGTGGTAGTGTCGTTGCAGGTTTCGCTTGCTTTTGCGGAGAAGGCTTTTGTTCCTCTTCGATTGGATCAGGTATCGCAGCTTGGGGGCGTTTACGTTTCCTAGAGTCTGTCGCATCACGCGACTCTGCCTTTTGTTCTTTCACGGTTTTCGCGCGACTTGGATCATCGGATCGACCGTCTACAGAAGGCCTCGGCGAAGGATCAGACGTTGACCTTGGGAGCGACGGTTTCGATGGCTTTGCGACAGTTTCGGTGTTGTCGGGACGGCTGGATGGTGCAGTGTAGGACTCAGAGGTTCGAAGTGGCATCGCGTCGCGCATCAACCGCTTGCGCGAAGGCTTACCGTACGTCACCAGCTTTCGCGAGACGGGCGTGGCCGAGCCATTTCGTGAAGCCATAGCGGACTTGGCCTTATGAGACAAATGCGACGGATGTTGAGGTTAAGTTGATCATGTGCTGAGAGCGTACAAGAGGCGATAGGGTGAGGTATGACGACGATGCACGAGGGATGTAAATGACGGCTAACGGCAAGCTACTTGAACACGCCGATTGAAGAAGGTAGCAAGCATGTGACGCGTTGCTACGGATGCAGGTGCACGCAGTGAGATGAAAGGAAGAATTTGTTATTGAAGCAAGTGGATAAATTGATTGTTGAATGCAGGGTCTTTAGATATGTAACAGAGGGTTAGTTAGTGAATCACTGTTAGAAGGTTCAATAGAGAACGTTGGAAGGTTAAGTTAAGGCTCTAGTACCGCCTTTAGCATAAAGCTTGGGTTAGGTTACCTTTAGCTGGTTTGTGTAGCAAAGAAATGCCCAAAACAGCTGTGTTTCTAATTAAACTGAACAATCAACAACCTATTTTAGCCACAACAAAGGGTCATTGAGAATCTGCTTTTCAGTGATATTTGTTAGGTACCAGAAATAAATAACAACGCCGCTTCCTTTTGTTCTCTCCACTGTTATCATAGATCCATGCACACACGGGCTCCTCCGACTGTAAGCTCTTCCAAAGTCCCCCGCGCCGCCGGCCGATTGACATCCCCGTTTTGCGCATATGCATGTGGCTTCGTTAAGACTAAGGTAGCGGGCACTGCAGGGCTGCTCAAGGGTCCATATTGATACCGAGCTCCTCTCTCCCACTTTCAATCTTTGTATCAAACTTGTTATATCGTACCAAAAACCTTTGTTCAAACACAAAGCTTTCATTGTGCTCTTCGTATCATTGCTTGCTCCGAAATCTTTGAGCTTGTTACACCTCGATTGTCCCACCATCACCGCTTACTCCAAAGACAAAGACTGACTACTAGCTCAAACCGCTAACATGGCGGACAAGACGACCCAAGATTCTCACACTACGCCTGTCGGTCCTTCATACCGTGCTCATCAGCAGAAGCCCAGTGCCACCGTCTCGGTCGATGTCAATCTTGACAATGTCCATGTCCTGCCTCAGACCCCTCAGCTTATTGCCCTACTGTCGTATGTCCACTTCCCTAATTGGGCGTCCATGCCGTGGAGCTGAGAATGTCTAGTATGATCCGTAGCAAGGAGACGGAGCGAGCAGACTTTATCTTTTACTCCAACCGAATTATTCGATTGCTCGTTGAGGAGGGTCTCAACCACTTGCCTGTCATTGAGCACACCGTCACTACGCCTATAGGCCGAACTTACAATGGTCTCATGTTTCAGGGCAAGATTTGCGGCGTGTCTATCATGAGAGCTGGTGAGGCTATGGAGCAGGGTCTTCGTGACTGCTGCCGCTCGGTTCGTATTGGAAAGATCTTGATCCAGCGTGATGAGGAGACGGCCCAGCCCAAGCTGTTCTACGATAAATTGCCCGAGGACATTGCTGACCGATGGGTGCTTCTCCTGGATCCCATGTTTGCTACTGGTACGACACTCTTTCGTCTCGTTTTACCCTTCCATGTCGCGGTCTGTCTAACACCGTCGTGTAGGAGGCTCTGCTACCATGGCAGTCCAGGTACTCAAGGCTCGAGGCGTGCCCGAGGAGCACATCCTGTTCCTCAACTTGATTGCAAGCCCCGAAGGTGTCAAGAACTTTTCTGCCAAATTCCCCCGCTTGAGGGTCGTGACAGCTTTTATCGACGAGGTTTGTCATATCGTGTACACGTATCCTTTGGAACTTTTGACTGATCAAACATCCGCAGGGTCTCGACGAGAAAAAGTATGATGACTCAATCCGACTGACGCGCACGCTAACCACGCAACAGTTATATTGTTCCTGGCCTGGGAGATTTTGGAGACAGGTTTTACACCATCTGAGAAGAGACGTATCGCAAAGTTCATGTATTCCAACAAGTCGCAAACGCAAAGCAACGGATTGTCGAAGGATGTGTATAGCAAGTCTTGGTATTGATACAGGGCGCATAAAAAACGTTCAAGATTCATTATTCCTCGGCTCCGTAGTAATCGTCATAATCTTCTTCGACCGCCGTTCGGTTGCCCGCAGTTCGTCCGGATCCTGCTCGAGATGTGCCACCATAGCCGGGATCCGCGGTGTCCTCCTTGGCGACCGCATCTAATAAGAGTCAGTGATTGTTGGCAAGTATGGGTCTCTGGTGTCGTAAACGTACCGGCTGCGTCAACCCATTCACCGTATACGTCTACCGCTGCGGATAGATCTATCGCAAAGTCAGTTTCTATGCGCCCAAGGTAGAATGCGTCCATGTCGTACAGTTTACAGCGCATTGGAATTTTTGACCACAGACACGGCAGTCCAGCTGCCCAACGCCAGCTTTCTTGTCGAGCTTGACCGATACCGAGTTCTCGTGATTACAGAAGAGGCATGCGAAAGTAGTGGGAAGAGGTTCTTTCTAGTGACCGAGTGTGAGTTTGAGCGCAAAAGCCGAAAGTAACAGAAACCGATGCGGGCGAACCTTCTTGGGCCCCATGGGCTTGCTTGACGACTTGCGCTTGCCCATAATGTCTATTCCGCGATTCGTGCGCGACCGAAACGAGGGAATGCGAAAAAGATGCCCGGCGACGAATTTGCTGATGTCAAGCTTTGGCTTTGGGTTAACTAGGCAGCGCAGGGGAACAAAGGTGCCAGTCAGGGATGTCGGCGCGTTATCTTATCAGTCAGGTAGGTTGAATGTTTCGTTGGCAGTCCGCACGTGCTCACTCATTTTGGCGGCAGTTGGACGGCAGGCCCGCTTGGGGAGTGACATAATAAGAAATAGACACTTTCCTTGACTTGGAAGATACTTGGATAATACTCTAGAAAGGATTTATAAAGCTATATTAAGAGATAAGAAAGGTAAAGCCATAGCCCTACAAAGGTTCTATACTCTAGTATAAATTTATTCTTACTTTCTTTGATTATTATTTACCCTAAATACCAATAAGAAGCAGAGACAGCGGCTATTCCCTATGGCACCTTAGGGGCCCAGACGTGTTTACAGTGGATGCACTAAGCGGGAGCAGAACCGATTGCCCCGCCCCCGCCTCCCGGCGACCTCCGGAGTTTAGCACTTGAACGCCGTGTTCCGTGAAAGCGATCCTTATCAAACTAGGAGTGAGGAGGGTACTGTAAGTCTCTAGACATATTGTAGTATGCATAGCCACGATGCAGAGCAGGCCATTTCGTCATGAATAAAGGCATAGTTGTACGCGTTCATGGGGACTGACGGAACACAACTCGGCTTCAGAGGATAACAAGCAGACAAACAGCCCGTGCAGTAACAAATACCCCTGACCATCCGGCCTCAATAAGTCAGAGCTGCATATCGTCCTAACGTTGACACCTTAACTGTCTCAATGCAAGGGACTCCTCTCCGATTTGGCGGGGTACTGTAGCTCCTCGTAGCTGGTGGAGAATGAGGCTTGAGACTTGGACGTGCCGTCTTATCATGTGGCCTCTTATCGACGAATAGTCAAGTGTCAATTCCCAGGCCGTCACTGGCTATCATGACTTCTCCTTGTTGGGAGAGCTCCCCTCTTCTCTCACTGAGATGTCCATGCCCATGCTAGTCTGATTACGGCAGCCCGATACATGAAAGTTATGATTCTACAGGGGCTTTTCCCGCTGACCTGCTGACCTCCAAGGTGACAGATAAGGTAAAGGTTGTACAGTCAGGACGAGATTGTGCTCGATATCTACAAGTTATGTATCATCTGAAGCTTTCAGCTCCCTGTTCATGACGGCCGCAGTACAGCTGGTGTCACCATGTCTTCCGCCGACCGCTCTTCCCGTTGTTCCACCCTCCAGGACTTTTCTTTTCTTCTCTCTTCGCAACTATTCTTTTTCCTTTTCTTCTCTTGAATCATCTCTGGACCAGATTCTTCCCAATTCCTTATATTCGATTGTTCGTGATCGATATCCAAACGAACCTAGAATTACCCTAGAGACCTGCACCAATCTAACTTACAACACTATTCCACCGGTATCATGGACCCGAACGATCAGAAAGCGAATATTATAGATGCGCTGAATGATATTCAGCGCACTCAAGCTCTTCTCTTGAATGCGCTTGAGAACTTGTCGGGTAAACCCGTTGATGATGCGGGCAGAACCACGAACCTGATCCTCGACCATGACTCTCGAGATGAAGACAATGGAGGAGAATTGCCTTCAGTAGAAGCTCCCATTGCCTCCGGGGACAAATTGAAAGCTCCTTCGCCTCCAACTCCCGGTCAACGCCAACAAGGTTTTACATCGCGTATTATCCTGACGTGAGGATCTCCTACACCAAAGCTACACTAACACGGTTCGCTCACAGAAGATTCTCAGGACTTATCCAAAGCAGATTGGGATTAACCCTCTCCCCTTGAACTGGGGAAATTCAGACCCGGTCAAGCGTGGCCCTATCGTAGTTTCAAGGGCTGCTTCAACTATTCGACGTCGTAATGGTTCGTCCGTCTGTCCATGATTATGGTTGTGTTGTATGTGTGAGTTCGTGTTACTGACATTCGTAACTTGCATTTAGCTGTTGGAGGTTTGTGCTGTCCCCCCTTTGCTCACTCTGTCATTCGTTAACCCTGTTGTCTAGCCCAGTGAGTTTCCAAGTATATCCTGCTTGCGAGTGAAATCGTTTAACAAGATCCTTAGCGGTGGTTCGTATTCGATCTACTATGCCCTTGCGGTTGCGAGTAACGAGTTGAACAGCGATCATCGGTTTGTCACGCGAACCCAGCTGAAAGTCGCAGCTGACCCTTTTTACAACAGACCCGACTTTACCAACACCGAGCCGGCCGCCAACATTGGTCCTTTCCCCCAATGGGGAGACCGCGAGAAGATCGTTGCAATGGATCCCTGGGGACATCTTGCTCCATGGCTGTTCAAAGACACGATCGAGAAGGACAACGGTAGGGACTCATGAACCAAATAAGGGAACTGATTTGCTCACGTCGTTACTAGTCGATATCCGACCGACCATTGCCATTACCAAGGCTCATATGAAGGTAGGTGGCAGAATAACTGAGCAAGTGTTGTGAAGAGCGCTAACACAATACTTCAATAGCTACCAGAGCTCGAGGAAAGCGTCAAAGCTGGGCGTTTGTTAGTCAACTCCTGTCACTCAATGGGACAATAGCCAGCTGACAGTCTATATAGGGTTCCTGATGGCAAAGTGTGCCTGAACGAGCTTGGAGAACTGGCCGTGACCAAATTTGCCGTCGAGCCAGTATGTATTTCCTCCCCAAGCAGTCGAGCTCGCGATTAACCCTATACTCTAGGTCTGGTATCTCCCCGGTGTGGCAGAACGGTTCGGCATTGGTAAGTCGACAAGAACAACTTGATTCTGCTCGACTACTAATGAGACATAGATGAGGCCACTCTGCGACGCTCTCTGTTTGAGCACACGGGAGGAAGCTACCCAGAGGTACCTCATAAACCATCGTGAATAGTTCGACGACTAACACTCTCAAGCTTATTACTCGTGGAGACATCAAAGTCTTTCTCCCACCTATCGGTGAGTCATAAACACAGGCAACGGGCTTGACTAACAGCTGAAGGCGGTCTCACCGTATACTGTTTTGGAGACCCTGCAAAGATGTCTGATGAGTCGGTTCGACTGTCTCTGAGAATCCACGACGAGGTATAGTCACCGCCACTGTCTTAAGTTTTCCCACGCTCACTCAGGTACCTAGTGCAATGGAAGCGACGTCTTTGGATCCGACATTTGCACCTGTCGGCCCTATCTCATCTTCGGTATTGAGGAAGCGGTCAAAGAGGCGCAGAACGGTGGAAGCGGTGTAGTCATCTATTTCAGAAAGGAGGGACGAGCTCTGGGAGAGGTTACCAAAGTAAGTTCCCTGATCGCGAACCGAACAAAGTGGATCTAACGATATTCGCAGTACTGTAAGGATATGATGCCCCTGGATTCGGAAGAGCAGCCGGCGTGGAGATCTGGGGTACTAATTCTGGGGCAGTGGTCTATAACGCTCGTAAACGCGGTGCCGATCGAGCATCGGACTACTTCAAGCGGACTGAGAATATCGCTGGCGTCAAAGACATGCGATTCCAGGCTCTCATGCCGGATATCCTGCACTGGCTAGGCATCAAGAAGATTGACCGCATGCTGAGCATGAGCAAGTAAGTGGCGGGAGGCTGAACACGTCAAGGGATTGACAGCTGATGATATCTTAGCATGAAGCATGATGCGATTGTTGGACAAGGGTAAGCTGATAGGAGTCCCGGATGGCTGGTTTGGCACGGATTTGAGATTGACATGGTTCTAGAATTCCGATCCATGAGAGAGTCGAGCTCCCCGAGGAGCTTATACCGGCGGATTCAAGGGTTGAAATTGACGCCAAGATCACGGCTGGTAAGTGAAAGCGAGCAGACGAGGCCCAAGCTCTACGAATGGTGCGGAAACTCACGGAGATGAAGGTTACTTTACGACTGGTAAACGTATGACCACCGAGGAGCTGCAGGCGGTTCAAGGAAGAATCTGGGAAGAGTAAGTATCCGTTGAAGAGCATGATTCGGAGCAAGAGACTGATGACAGTGGCAGTTTCGACCATTAAACCGGATAGGAACGGACTGAAGATCGAGGTACAGTATCCGGACGTGGCGGAAGTTGGCTGTTGCGGAGTGCGTCAGCATCTTCCCAAGATGCAGGATACTGCAGGTCGGTCTGAGCCGTTTGGGGTGGTAGAAGCATCTCATTGCTCAGAATCCATACGATGCCGCGATGCCACGGTGCCATCCACCCGCGGTGTTGGTGTTGGGGCTGAGCGTTGCCGAACGAGGTACCCGGTCAAGGTGAGGGTTGCAGGCCCGGCCGTTTCTGAGTTAAGCGCCTCCGGGAGCCGGGTTGTAGAGGTTGCGAGATTTGAAGATGGAAGAATGACAGGTTGCAACGTGGAACTCGGAATGGAAGCCTACGGGAGGTCTGCAAATAGATACCTAGTCTAATAGTATCAAAATTTACGGGCCGTAACACCTACAGTAACCGGGGTTTTCGGTGAGGCGGTCACAGGATGCAAATGAGCTGTAATTGCATACTTGGTAGCAGCACCTGAATACTACCGATCCCACCTTGTTATGTATGATAAGGTATCAACAAGTGAGTAAGAACGGAGCCTCCCCTATGCTTGGTACACGTGTGTATCAGCGTATGTAGGAATATGTATGTACAGCATGGCAATGTATGTCTTGTGGTCATGGGCCAAGCAAGGGTCAACAAAGCGAGAAAAGAAGCGAGAAGAGAAATCAATGATAGTGCATATTACCGACAAGACGTCGAGCGAAATACTCCGATAGCTGTTAATCCCAGCCCAGGTGGACGATCGATGATCCATCACAATGCCATCTCAGCGGGCATAACCATGTCAATGGCAGGATGGCTAGGGCTGTCGAAAGATGGGGACACAAATTGATTACCCCAGGTGATAAACGTGCAAATCTTGGCTATCAGGTACGAGACAATCTAAAGCTTGGGATAGGCAATAGTGAGGGTAATGATTGTCAAAGCTGGTGTTCATCACGGACGTCTTTGTTTCGAAATACCATCACACAGCCATCATCCTGCTTGTAAATCCACATTCAGGTCGTCTAGCCCTCTATTCTCTACACCACCATAAGAAGATACATCACGCTAGAGGGGCCTTGGCCGAATGACCGCTGACCTTTCCATTGATCGCGTTGGCTACGCTGGCTGCCCAAGGTAGGCTAGTATTGCATTTGTATGTATGTACGCGTCTTGTATCATGGTGCACGCTTTGTGTCGGACTGGATATGGACACCAAAGGATGGATGCTACTTTATTCCAAGGAAAATCCAGGAAAAGCACACAAACGACAGTTTCACGCTCCGAATTCATCCTGAGCGGTAAGTGAGCGGTCGAGTCTGTTGGGTAGCAATGCGACAGTAGCTCCAACTTATTGCCCATACCGTAGTTTTGCCTTACCGCCAGACACTTTTGCTTTCCCACTATCCATGGCCGTGCTTCACCAGGGCGAGCCATCACTGGCTTTACAGGCTGGAGACCCCCGCACGGGAAACCCGCCTGCAGGCCCCGGCCCAGGGTTGCTCTTGTAGAGAGGCCGGGATGGGCCATACACCTCAAGACACGCACCAAATGCAGCGATGAGCCGACAAGTGGCAATCAGAAGCTACCTTTTGCTAACCTTAGCATCCATTCCTAGGCACACACGCCTCGACACGAAAGGGGGGATCCATCGTTGCGTGATGCCCTGACCTCTGAATGGTGGACCAAGACGGGTGAATTTGGTGATGGGTGAATGAATTTTTGATCGTGATGGTGGTCATGACCCATGCCTTTTACCTTGCCCTGCCTTGCCTTGAATGATGATGATGAATCTTTGCTGTGCACGCATGCCATGCTATGCCATGCCATGCCATGCCATGCCATGCCATGCACCCTTGCTGCTTAGCTTACCCGCTGTGGACTAACCGTAGCCGTGGTAGCTTTGCTTTGGAACCACGAGGTGAAGTGGGTGAGGTGGTTGATGTGGATGCCTTGATATTGGGTTTGCACATTTTACTATATTGCCAGCTGCTGCCAGTTGTACCGGCCTCTAAGGCTTCTTTGCTTCTTCTTCATTCTTCTTCAATGTCAACCTATCTCGTATCATTACAACAACTTCTTGATACCCATTACTCTATTCCACAATCTTGATTGCATCTCACACCAATTGATACATCCTTTCACAATCATGGCTTCTTACATGCGAGACCGGAGTGCGGTGAGAGCTCACCGAAGAGACTCATCCTCATCATCATCCTCGCTTAACAACACAAACCGCCAAAGGCCACGCCTTCTGCGCTCGAGCGCAACTGAGCCTTCAATCACCGTCTCCAATGCCTTTAGAGGTTCATTCGCTGGTCCTGGGTCGCCACAGAAAGCAACTGATCTTCTCAACCGTGTTGCCGTCTACTCTCCCTCTCCAGAGCAAGCATCCTCACCAGGCTCAATCTCTCGTCACGCTCAGCCTATTGCCATCTGCCGCGATGATGAGCGCGAGCACTCTCCCTCTAGCAGCCCGGGAAGCCAGGACGTCGTCCTAGTAGACTCACCTTCTGGTAGGCCTAGCAATTCTGTATTTACGCGGCCACAAACTGACACCAAGCAAGGTTACTACTTCAGCTTCCCCAGTTTTGAGGAGTGGAACAGCGACAAACAGGAGGACATGGACAAGGACTCTGATGATTGAGGGGCGACGGACAGGAGGGTGAGGGGTACCGGATGGCCCCCGAACCGAATTCAGACGAAATGACTACGACAGAGCGACAATGATCGCTCAACCAGCACAGCCAGACTCAAGATGAGATGGCACAGCCACCTGCTTACGGCTCAAATGGGAGTCGACGACAGCTAGGCTACAGACCCGAGAGAGCAGCAACACATCGCCTACCAACAACCACGCCGGCTTTTATTATCATGAGCTAAGAGAACGGGGTTATGGTGGGCACGGCGCACTCTGGGACTAGACTAGGGGGATAGTGATAATGGGCTTCTTATGGGACGAAAAGCAATGTTGGAACAGGACTGTACACAATAAATGAGGGATAACTGCACCTCAAGGAGGTTAAGTTATAGGAAAGGAACCAAAAGTCTGGGGAGCGTTCAAGGCTCACTGATATGCATGGAATACCAGGCGCTGGAGTTCGGTTGGATAAATTATCTGTAGAGAATAGTATAGTTTAATGAGCCATATAAACATCGCACAACTGCCTTGCCTATCTTTCGTTCCACAGTCTTCTGTTAATTCTGGTAATTGAAGGACATACTTGAGAACTTATCTGAAACACCCTTAAAATAGTCTGTATATCAAGGGAAACATATACTTGGTTCAGGGAATGACAACATCGTAAGCGGCGTGTCTTATAAGATGACTCAGAAAACAAAAACAAACATCCAGCATTCGCTTTTCCAAGGCAATGCTGTGGCTCAAGCTGTGTGGCTCAATATGTGGCTGAGAGATCCATAGCAGACACGTGATGGAGGTCGGTCTTGCCCTGCGATCCATTATTTTTGTGGCCAGAATTCTTAGCGCCGGAAGAACCATTGAACCGCGAATTTGCAATCAATTCGCTTAGACCTAAGCTGAAGCACACAAAGATTGAAATTATTTCGCCCCTCCACCAATCTCTCTCCAGTACCATCTCTCCAACGGTTCACACATAAGCCAGCAAACATGGCGGTTGGAAAGTGAGCATCACCACGACAAGCAACGATGAGGATAACCGGCTTACGCGAATTTCAGGAACAAGAGACTCTCCAAGGGCAAGAAGGGCCTCAAGAAGAAGACGGTCGACCCCTTCTCCCGAAAGGACTGGTACTCGATCAAGGTTGGTTATCTCGCAACTCAACGCGCAAGGCTTCATCATGGCTAACTCGATTCTCTCAGGCCCCTAACCCTTTCAACGTTCGAGAGTGAGTTGCGACCGCGAAACGACAATTTGACAAGTTTGTGGGACATGGAAATTGACAAAATCTTTTTTGCAGTGTCGGCAAGACCCTCGTGAACCGAACCACCGGTCTTAAGAACGCCAACGACGCTCTCAAGGGCCGCATCCTCGAGGTCTCTCTCGCCGATCTCCAGAAGGATGAGGACCACTCCTTCCGAAAGGTCCGCCTCCGAGTCGATGAGGTCCAGGGCAAGAACTGCTTGACTGCCTTCCACGGCCTCGACTTCACCTCCGACAAGCTCCGATCCCTGGTGCGAAAGTGGCAGACCCTCATTGAGGCCAACGTCACTGTCAAGACTACCGACGACTACCTCATCCGCCTCTTCGCCATCGCTTTCACCAAGCGACGACCCAACCAGGTCAAGAAGACCACCTACGCTGCCTCTTCTCAGATTCGGGCCATCCGACGCAAGATGACCGACATCATCCAGCGTGAGGCTTCCAGCTGCACCCTCACCCAGCTCACCTCCAAGCTCATTCCCGAGGTCATTGGCCGCGAGATTGAGAAGTCCACTCAGGGCATCTACCCTCTCCAGAACGTGAGTAGAGATTTCTTTCCCGTTTGCCACAATGGAAACTCTTGGGGCTAATTCATCCATCACAGGTCCACATCCGAAAGGTTAAGCTGCTCAAGGCTCCCAAGTTCGACCTTGGTGCCTTGATGGCTCTGCACGGCGAGTCTGGTACCGATGACCAGGGCCAGAAGGTTGAGCGGGAGTTCAAGGAGCGTGTCCTCGAGGAGGTCTAAAAGGTTTATTTTGGCAGGTTGGCGCGGGGTAGGCATAGGGGCCTCGCAGCTAATAAACTCATCCCTACCAAATTGTTTCGGTCACCGCAAATGGCGTAGCATCACAAAGGGAGCTCGGGGATTGGGTCATGTTCCTTTGAATGGTAAAAGAAAAAACGTTCGGTCAACACGGCGAATGATTTATGAAGCGTGACCTGTAACGACATTGGATGCTGTGATGACTCGGCGCTGGCCGTGAGGGAGGTTTTTGACACGAGAGCCGTAGACGAAATCCGAGCTGATACCCTAACAAAACGGTCCTTGTCACCACAAAATGATTATTGTCCCGTAGCTATGACTGTCAAGTTCTAGTGTATCTTTTATCTATCAGGTAGGGTAGTGCTACAAGACGAGCAATGACGAATGGAAAATTCGCCCAATTAGTGGGACATGCCCTGGGTTATCACACGACATCTTATCCCATTTGCGATCACTCCGGGTTTTGGAGGAACTCAACAACCGCTGTTAAACGTCAGTATGTACTTCTCACTCCACACGAATATGCCACTTGCCTTGCCTGAATGCCTCGGGCTTCTCTGAGATGAGCCAGTGCCCAGCATCAACATCGACAAGTTGGAACTTGGGGAAGAATTGCCCAATGAGAGGCAGCGCCTCGTCAGGCACATACCTGCTCTGTGTACCTCGGACGAACAGAGCTGGCTTCACAAAACGGGTCTCATTGGGGTTTTTGTACGGAAAGTCTCCAAGGTTGTCCAACGACTTGGCCAGGGTGTCGAGAGGGACGCGGAACTTGCGCACTTTTTCTCCCTCAGGTAGGTACAGATTCCCGAGAAGGAACTGTCGGATAGGGAGAGACTTCTCATAGTCGCTGAGGATCTTGTCGGCTTCAGATTGGCGTGTCACGCCTGCTTCTTGGATCTTCTTCATGCCGCGAACGTACTCGGCAAAGTCTCTGCTGAGCGTCACGTCCCAGGGGGCGTTGTCAACGGCGACAATGTCGGCTACAAGATCTGGAGAGCCGAGTGCGACAGCCATTGCTGTTTTGGCACCCCTAGGATTTGTCAGTTTATTGAGTTCGACTATCATCAAGTGATGGGTGCTCACATTGAGTGACCGATAAGGGTTGTGTCTTTGAGACCATGGCCCTCAATAAACTCAGATACATCCTGGGCCATAGAAGTATAGTCGTGCCGGGTGCTGTGAGGCGACTCGCCATGGTTTCTGAGATCCTGCAAATCGACATTGAGTTTTGGCTACCTTTCAGATGGGTTGGTCAGATGCATACCAAGGCGTATACATATCTCCCCAAATCTCGGGCCAAGGCCCTATTTCTCTCGTTAACCCACCAATGCCTCCCTTCGCTAGGAGCTAACTTACTTGCTGATGGCCCTGTTGTTCTTCTTGGATCCGAAAACTCCGTGGAGGAAAAGAATGGGAGACTTCTTCTTGTCTGTCTTTGGTTGTGCAGGTTCATGCAGGTCATATACCAATGGGCCAACGGACTGAGAGTATAGTCTAATACTCGCAGCTGAAGTCCGGAGGCATTGATGCCTAGGCAAGGGTACAGCCGTAACAGCTATTCGTCGTAAAGAGAACATGGTTTCTGTCACGATGAGGACTTGAAGATAGTATTTGAAAGAGCCAATTAATGTTATGTACCTAGATCTCAAATTGCCAGTTTCGGTAAGGCTAGGACGATTCGCATCGTTTTTCTGCATAAATGCATATCTAATCTCTAAATGATGTCACCCCTTAACTTTTGTGCTCGCCGGCTCACCATAACGAAAAAGCAACAATAACGCCCAGCCCATGACCCGATATCAAGTACTCCGTATGCGATCTAGTAACGCGCTCAAAAGCAGAAAAGAAAGCAAAAAGACTAGTACCGAAAGTATAGACGAGTTGAAAGGAGAAAAGCTGATGGACAAAGAATGTGTGAATGTACCGCTTAGCTGTCCCAGATCGCGCCGTATGCTGGTATACCACGCGTCTCCAGACCGTATACGACCTTTTTGGTGATCTTTTCGTTGGCTATAATTATCACCGCTTCGGCATCGAAGCTCTTGGCAAGGTTGAAGCCCATTCGTACGAGGTCTGGTCGACCTTGGGCCCTAGTATCCCATATGATCGAGTCCGGAACCGCGTCTCGAATCTGGCCAACAATCTCTTTTCCGTATGTCTTCTCGGGCTGCGGTGTCGACCAGATCACTTGTGTAGGGCATGGCTGTTGAACAATTTGCCCCATGAGAGGGCCGATTCCGGATCCTGTGGCAATAACGACCAGTCGGTTGAAGAGACCTGCAACATGAACCACTCCGCATGTTGGCACGCCACGCACCCAAATCGAACTGGGGGGGTTCTTGATACAGGAACGCGTCCAATCGCCGGCATTGGAGACAATCATGGAGTAGCCCTTGGCGTAATGATTCGGTTCGGGGTTGGGGATCGTTGCGAAGGAATGCCATTCGAGCAAAGGTCGCTGTGAGATGCGTGTGAAGCTACCGTTCACGGGAACGGTATAATCGAAATGCAGTCGAACGGCATGGTCAGAAAGGACCTCGGCCTCAACAGGAACCTTGCGGAGAAAAAACCACGAAGAAGCGATGCTCAAAGTTGCAACGATCAAGAGCCAGAAGTCCGGAGCTTTGACAGCGGCGAGACCGAGCTCTTGGTGTTGAGGTCGGGAATCGTTGATGGCTAGAATTGTGCGCGCCCACAGCAATCCCAACGCTGTCCAGCCTGCAAAACGATGAAAGCGTTCGAAGAAGTTGTGATGTTGCTTTCGGAAAGATGGCCATGAAGTGGCAATCATGGAACACAACAGTCCACACAGAATCCATGATACCACATGTGTTGCTAAAGAGTTGGTCACGTCAGTCTCGCAGAAGCCTGCGTTGCAGACTGTTCCACGGACTGTAGAGATAACCAGCCATGCTGTGGCACAGACACCAGCGCCGGAGTGCACACCACCCAGATGATATATCTTGGCGCAGCGAGTTCTGATCCAGAGCGGCAAGTGCTTTGGTATTGAGCAGAAAACAGTATACAAAGCATTGATGATATTCTCCTGCCGCACAAGCACTGCAATTGCGAGGTTGATGGCCGTAATGGTACCCAACCAATTCGACTTGAGATGAAGAGCGATCACACAGATCAATGCCGCTAAGTTCAGTACTCCGATCAGACTGAACAGGGTACGATAAACGATGAAGATTCTGTATCTTAGACCCCTGAGTGGTTGCACAAGTGTCTTGTCGGGCAGACCGCTTTCAAGGTCCAGCTTCTCTGCAAGTGTTGTTGTCAAAGAGGACATGGATGATTGCGACTTGAGCTCGATATGGGCTTCTTGGGCCTTTTCGTCGTTGTATGATTGTCTCACAACACACTTTTCGGGCCAAGCTAGTGCTTCGAGCTCGGTATTGTCGACTCTGCCATTCGGCAACGCGGACAACTCTTGTCCAGCAACGTGTTTCTGCATTGTGTTGACAGTCATTTCTTCCGTTGTGTTGTAACAGTCCCAATATGTTCCATGTTCAGCCCACAGCTCGGTGAGACTACAGAGATTGATCAGCAAAGAACGGGACATACGGCTCAATAGGTCAAGTACCTTCTTGTGGTTGGCTCACCAGCTGTGGCAACCGTTTTGATTCTGGGAAACTGTGTAGGATGATATTCAGAAAGGATTGTGGGCGTGCAGATGAGGACGTCGATCTACTTTTATGTAAGTCTGGGCCAATAGGCCGGACAGCAAAGCTTGGACAAACCTGTTGAAGAGCGGGCTCCCAATCAGAACCTCGGAGAACAAGTGTTCCCCCATTGCAGAGGCAAGCAAAGATTTCCCATGCCGCTGGATCGAGTCAGAGATGATGATGGCAGTGATGCAAGGGACTTACCCATATCGAGATTTATGTCGAGGACCGAGCCGACGCAAGTACCCGGCGCCACTCCCAGGTTCCCGGCAGACAGGCACGCAAGGTTGGCAACGTTTTTATGTGTGATCTCGACTCTTTTGAGCTCATTGCCTGTTCCTGCGATGCTGTCAGAAAAGCTTCATGAGACAGACATTGACATTATGAAGCCAACTCACCAGATGTACATGTCACGTAACACCCGGTATCTGGCGTTGAAAAGTCGACATGGACATCTTCCTCAACAGAGGAGGTCTTTATTTCGTTTATAGCCATCACATTTTGGCTCGGATGTTGGGCAGTAATGCGATGCTTTGTTGAAGTCAAACAAAGGACCACATCGCCCCCGGTCATCTCTACAACCCGGCGAATTGTCTCATCAGAAATAAGACCGCCATCAAGGGAAATATATTGAGCACCGCATGAAAGAACTGCCCATATGCCAATGATCATGTCCAGCCCTCTCGTCACAATGAGAGCGATTGTTGAGCCAGGACAGACCCCTTGAGCAACGAGTTGCGCACTCAACGCCTGAGCTCTCCTTGCGAGTTGTCCATATGTCAACTCTCTGGGTGATGATTCTGTGAGATCACGAACAGCCGTGGCATCTGGGCAAGTGCTTGCATGATGATAGAAGGCGGAAGTGACGGTTGGGAATGAAGGTTGGGCGCAATCTCTTTGGCCAAGTTGAAAGACTGATTCGTGCAGGGTGTGTCCCTGTTGTGTATTTGCCACGGCCATTGTGCAAGGAACACCTCAAAGAGTGAAGAAAGGTGGAAGAAGACAATGGGGATTGTTGCTGCGGGCTGATGACCGTTTGGTTGTCCCTGAGATAACAACGGCCGACTTATATAGTCTTACATGTCGTGGCGACGGTGAAATCCGCCCTGATCAAGATGTTTCATTTTCAAGACCGTGAAGTCGATATTCATCATTATCGGTCTTGTCAATTGAGCGTCCCTTGAGCTGTCCCCACGGGGGGTTGACGTCGTCACGAGCCATGGAGGTTTTCCTGATTCCACAGTAACTTTGAACCCCAAGCCCACGCCCCAGAGGACCAGGAGATCTAACTTATCATAATTGCTTGCTTTTGCATTCCATACACACCTGCCCGGAGGTCTGAGTTGAACGGAGCCGGCCCCGGCGTACGGAGAATGTGGACGGAGCAGCCCGGGCAGAGAGGAATGTGACGGCGTTGAAACATGTATACGCCAGGGGAACCCGGCTAAGGGACCGCAATCAGGTACCGATCAATCACTTTTTCATCGAGAAGCGGCTTCTGGGGTGATCTGTCGATGCTACCATGCGAATCCGATGGGACGGATCTCTTCAAGGAGCTTTACCACACCCTGGAAACCGGGACCTGTCAACCTGAAGTGGCAGCGGACCCTTGCCCGGGGCGATCATTTATGACGGGGTCTGTCTTGGTGATCCATTCCCGCCCTGCAACTCGGGGCGTGTACAGCTGCCGTGGGACTATCCAGAGGCCTATGACGCCAAGAGTGTCTTTGATGTTTTCACTATCAAGTCAACAACATGTTGAATGGCGCGTTCTTTTAGCCTTGATGATGACTTTGGTAAGGCTTTGTTTCCTCATTTGCATCCTGGTTTGCGAGTCTACTCTTGGTTTTGATTCATCAACTGTAAGGGAGAATCTTCATTATGGAGAATTGCAGCCTCATCATTGCCCATTCGCTTGGGAACGTGCAAGGCATGATGGTGATAGCACTCAACCGTTCAGAGAAACGGGGTTCTCTATCCAAGGCCATGACGGCCGAGTTCCTTTGAGCTCTCTATCAAGCCTCAACTGATCTAAATGTCAAAGTCACTGCCATAACTGGATGCGAGTCCTGCTGACAACGCCCAACGCCCAACGCCCAACACCCAACGCCCAACAGCCGGCACCAACATCAAAGAGATCTCATCTATGGACTCCGAGGTAGTGAGATCTTGCTGCTATCTGGAAGATATCTGTCAAGGCATGGCAGCAGTGCAGAAACCCATGCTTGCAGCAGTAGATGATCCTGCAGTAGGTCGTTTCAAGTCACGATAGAATCGGCAACTGACAGCTCACGATAGCTGGGGGGAGGGTTTGAGCTTGGCATAATGGTGAGTGAGGCTTACACGAAACGGATGACCGCCAGAGGAGCTCACATATGGCAGTGCGACCTGATCTACGCCTCTCCACGAGCCCGGTTCGTACTCCCCGAGGTGAACCTTGGTCTCATCCCTGTGACGGGAGGCACCCAACGGCTTACATGTGCCCTGAGCAAGTTGAGGGTGAGTTCTCGATAGACACAGCGCCAAGGCTGATCTATTTTCTAGGCCACGAAGGTGATATTACCTAGAACACCAATCTTGAGTGAAGAAGCTTTGTCGAGCGGGTTGGTCTGCGACATGTTTAAGGACGGGGAAGTATTGGAGAAGACTATTGATGCAGCAGCGCAGCTCGCTGGTCGAAGAACCATTACCATTCAATTGCCCAAAGAGGTCATATGCCGAGGTTTGTCGATAGCTGAGTTTCCACTTTACCGTGAGTATGGTACTGATCGATCAATGTGAAGCCGATGATGTTGTTCGTGATGACGAGTTTAAGAGGAGCCTGTACTATTTTGCTTTTGGCACGATGCTTTTTCTGCATAAATAGCTCATTGACTCACAAATCAACACAGCACAGCACAGCACAGCCCAAGTTTCGATAACTGATTTTTCTTCGCTTCTCTATCTATCTTGAGATGGGTATTCGTCATTATACGTCTGGTGGAGCATCGTCGGTTGTTTGAGCTGCCGCATACCAGCAGATGCGCACCAAGTCCCCATAGCGGAATTATGTAGTCTATATTTCTGACATGCCTTTCTTTTTCGCTTGTTGGCTTTATCCTATCGGATCCTCCCCCAAAGTGCTCACTGGTCAGTGGAGTGAGACACAGATTCTACGGATCGTGGTCCGCAGGCTGCTAGTAGCTGCCAAGCTGACAGTTAAGGCGGCAACAATGCAAAAGTAATTATCGGGCAATAGATAGAGTAGAAAAGGGATCTCTAGAAACTGGGGGCGTTCTGAGACCCGTCACTTTTCGGCCTTTCTTGCCACGCGCGGCGGCTTGTCAGGAATGAGAAGATCTTGTCTCAGACTCGGTGCCATCTTTCTGGAAACACTTGCGAGGGATGGCACGCTATCATCTCGTGAGATGTGCACTCTTGTACGTCTTCGTGAGGAAGCAAGGCTGCGTGCGGAGGGTGAAAGTCAGTGTGAGAGTGAGAGTGAGAGTGAGAGTGAGAGTTGGTGTATGCATGACTGACTGTCTCTGCAGCGGCGTGTAGAACGACCATACACTACAAGAACTCGTGATTTTCTATAGGCTAATTTTCACTTGAACTCTTTGCTGGAGGCCTGTCTGATGCTATAATGACAAGATTGTGATAAATGACTGTTGAGAGGTTGACTTGCTTTTGAACGTCGAGGGCAGCGGCATGTAAATCTCTCGTCAGCCTCAAAGATATCTCGTTCAAATATCTACCCTCAACCTCAGCTCCAACTGTTCCTTGAACATACCTAAGACTACGCGTTAGCTATGCCCAGCAATTGTCCCGCGTCAGTCAAAAGGGTTGAGTGGCTTCTTGGGGCAGTTCGTCAACTGGGCCACGCATTCATGTCTGTCTTGGCCCGAAAACCATAGCTACATTACCATGACGAACACTGTGACGCTGTCACCCGCAGGAATAAAGAAACATAAGTCTAGTCTTGTCGCAAAGGGAGCTCGATTTGATAGTCTCGTCTAAGTCCCACAGCAGTCTCAGTTGGTGACCTGAATGTCGGGACCATGGCACACCCCCTCTGTCAGTTATCACTATATGACAGTCGCCCGTGTCTTGGTTATCACTCAGCCAGTACCGTAAATACGGATTGGTAGGCTGCGCTCTCATGAGCTTAATCCCTCTAATCCTTGTGTGAGAGACAAGGGCGAGAGAGATCTGCACACAAATAGCGACAAGACACCGAGCAGTCGGCCAAGGGGGCTTCTCCCCTGTCGTTGCTATGTATTAGACATGTCATATACTGATTCACTGAGTGCAGGATCTGAGACTCGTGCGAGATTTATCACAAGGATGGCATGTTGACTGATCGATGGGGAGGAAAAAGCAAACATGGGAGGGGGCGCTTTTAGGCCCATCAGGCAAAGAAACTCGAGACATTTCTCAGCTCACTCAAAACATGAGACAGTCTCTGTTTGATGAACATGAATGTTTTATTCTTTTTTATGCATTCTTGAAACTGTGCCTTGTTTCTGGACAAGTAAGTACCTGTACCAGACTCGTCATTTTGATCCTACATCAATGTCGACTACCCTTCAGTCGCGTGTATTTGCGAGGCAACAGGAGGTTCTTAGTGTTTGTAAGAGCTAGGATAAGTAAACTTTTCCTTATATGGGTATTGTTTCGATTGGTCAGATAACGACGGGCATACAACTGGCTTTGAGCCCATATGCATCCAGTCTTGGAAAGTTGAACAAGATCTACCGCGTCCACATAACTTGTATTAAGATGTAATAATTAATGCTACGGATGTTTACTCTAATGCTTGATATAAAAGCATCTACAATAATGGAATAGTATAGTCTAGACTGTAACATATACTAGAATCTTTATTATAATTCAGTATAATTACAATAAACTGAGCAAATCGTCTTGTGCAACTTATTTACCCTAAAACGCGTTAATTACGAACTGCGAGAAATGTACGGAGTAGTCTCTACCACTTGATTACTCTACTATGACTTCTGCTCAAGTCATCGAGTTTTCAAGGTCTTGCTCCAGCAGAGCCACAACTCCAGCATACACATCGTGAGATAGAGTCCCGTCTTCCAAACCGGTTTTCCTGCTGTGAAACTCGCCATCAATGCAGCGATAGATAGCACTACCATAGCTTGGTCCGATCAAACTGTTGACTTGATCTGTCAACCTCTTGGCAGTTCTGAAATCGGTAAAGAATTGAGAGCCGATGCTTGACTCATCTTCATCTCGTCAAAGAAGCTTTAGCGACTTCCCAAGAGCTAGCTTAATCAACAATACACCCAAGTGAAACAATGTCTGGTTTCTCATCGAACTCAGCTCGGTATGTCCCTCTTCCACAACCTCATGGGTATGTGGGAGGTTTCGCTTGACGAAAATGCGTTCGCAAATTGGGTTGTTTGGGTCCTGAACCAAGTAGATGTGCTGGCTGTGGGCAACCTTTGGCATCAATGGCTTCCGCGAAGTTGAAGAAGGTTGGAAGAGATTACCTTGGCGAGTTTCAATCGGTCTTGCTCTGGGAGAACCATGCACCGATTGTTCCCACCAAGGACCTCGCTCAATGATATGATGGACCTGTCGCACTGCTCCTTGTATTTGCATGAATGGATGCGTACGCAGTGTAGGTATTTGTTGGAGGAACTGAAGAGTCAGCTATAACACCATAACACGTCTCCTTAGTCCGACTGATTGATTTCCTAATCCTCTGGCAAAGATCAAAGGTAGTTTTAGGCTGCAATGTCTCCTTGGAAACAACCTCAAGCTCCACCAACCCGTTTGAAGGGCTTGTGGAGTTAAATGTAGCTTTAGAGAACGAGGCGCCAGATTTTGAGCGCCCGTCAGGTACCACAAACCGTAATCGTTTCTCGTTCTTATTTTTGGGCCCGGTTTCTGCGGCCTTTATCATCTTTGGGCGCGGGTATGGGGTTTGCTATCACCAGCACATCTGCCCATCATTTGTTCTCATCCGTCGTCACATTCTTATACGACAGAGCCATCTGAACATCGACACTTTTGATGGCCAATTTCTCATCTTCATCAACGACAATGGCGTCAGAAGACCGCTGTTCAGCTGTAAACAGACGTGATGCTCGCATAGGCAATTTAGGCCGGATCGCACCGCTCGGAAAAGCTCATCGGCCATTGTTCGAATGACACTCAAGAATTTACCTTGAAACCAGGTCTTCCTCGCAGGTTCAAGTTCAATACTTCGGCGTGTAAGCTGCTCAAGTGTTGATATCCTTTCGTTGATTCTAGAGAGTAGGTCGCTGAGGAACGAATGCCGGAGTGCTCTTTTAATATAGGACTTGTCCCGTTTTTGGACCTCGATACGCATACGAGCTCCGTCCATGGCGACTTTGATATCTTTCAGTGTCGTTTAGAATATTGAATGGCTCTTCCATAACCGTATACGAAGCCTGGCCTCGAGTTCGGGCTCCTTACTGACCAAGCAAAGGGGATCTTTGATCAGTTGCTCGATTCGCGAGTGAGGAACAAGGTCGACGAGTAACTTCTCACAAACGTGTTGAAGTCTCGCTCATTATCGAATCTGTTGAAGATCCTTTCCAACTCGATTTCGTACTTGCGGCCGCGTCGATACGCTGCAAACCCTTGACCACAGATTTTGAGTGCCTCCATTGCGACCAGAATGGCACCAAGTATTAGACCTGCTATCTCGAGGCCTGATATCTTTCTTATGCTTGTTATGATTAGTGATAGCTTGAAACGTCGTAGAACGCAGGCAACCGACGTTTGGGCATCAGTAGACAGCAACCTTATGAGGGGAACAAAGTGCAGATTCATCGGCTGAATGCATCAGCCATCAGCTATTGGTTGACATGCATGATGATATGGCCTCAGCCTGTTGTTGTACTAAAAGACCTCGATTTTCAAACCCCAACTTTAGCATCATACATCTTTCTCAAGGTTATAATGTCAAACTATATCCCCCAGCTGGTCGCAGATTGTACTCAACTGTTCAAATCTCTCAGCAAGCCATGTGAAGGCCTACCTGTTCCGCTGGACTTGGACGACTCTGGCCGGCTCAAGAACCAACATAGCCGATTTGTTCGATGGTCTCGGAATATCGGAGCGCATAAACTAGGAACAAGCTCTCCCGAATACCGACTCAGAGACGCTTCACATATTCGGCTCCAAGTCATTCGTCTCTTGAAGCATATCAGAAGACTACTCGAAGATGCCAGTACAATCAATCACCGATGGAAACGAAATCCCCTGGGACCAAATTGACGACGATGAGACTTCATCGTCAGATGATGGAAACCGATGACCTGGATGTGATTCGTGACACAGAGCTCGGCCAAATCATAGCACATACCGCAGAGCTCGTTGAAGGTCTTTTATATCTGAGTATTGCAGTGAAAAACCCAGCTCCGCACGACAGATTCAAGAATTCGATACCAACCCAAACATCTCACATTGAACCATTTGAGACATCCAACATGTTTCTTCGAAATACCCGACGGTGAAACCCGATCATCGCTGAGCGTCTTGGGAAAGCTATATAGGCCAGGCGACAGTTAGGGAAGAGCACCACGATAGAATATCTTGGGAAGTAGGCTAGGAAAACCATCTGGGCAACTGCACGGTGGCCTCGTTGATATTGGGACACCTGAAAGACCCGAAAGATTCCTACTACCTGTTCCCTCGTGGCGATGAATCAGATAAAGCCATATCCGAAACCTCATGTGCCACCTCTGTAGCAGAGCAAGGAGTCAGGCAGGTTCCACCTCTACCGGAAGAAGCCAAGAACGGCCGCCCTTTCGAATGCCCCTACTATTACATGATGATAATTGCGTCGTCCCGCATATCGTGGAAGTAAGTTGTCGAATCAGCACAACGCTACTCAAGCTGACCTGAAATCAGGAAACATTTCTACAGTGTTCTACGGCCATACATTTGCTTGGAGCTAAACTGCCTCACACCCAGCCATCAATACTCTCGTCGCAGGGACTAGATAGACCATGTCCTTCAACAGCACTGGAAGGTACACAGATGCCCGTCGAGGTGTGACTCGACGTCCGCTACAGCCGAGAACTGCCGCGAACACCTTCACAAGGACCATGGCGGCGAATACAGCACTTCTGAATCAGAGGCTTTGGTGCTTATTTACACCTTGAACAAGACTGATATGTTGACTGAAGTAACATGTCAAATTTGTCAAAAAAGGCTCGTTGGGGTAAAGGCGTACCAAAGCCATGTCGGTTGGCACCAGAAATAACTTGCTCTTTTCGCAATACCTATTACAATCACAAAGGACAACGCGGAGACTCAAGGCCATGAATCGAAATTAGCATCTTCGGAAGTCGACTTGTCAAGGAATCAGCTGAACATACCACAAAACTCTAAAGAGCCAACCGAGCAGGTCAGACACTACCTAGAAGGCGCACCCTCCGGGGCCCGGCAATGCGGCAATTGCAATAGTGGATTGTCCAATATCAGACTTGACAGTGTCTGCCACAGCTGCCAGGTACCACGCTGTTACAACTGTAACTATGGGGAAATAGCGTGAAGAAGGCAAGAATAGTCCAGTAACGTTGTGATCTAAGAGGTCCACACATTATTAAGGTCGCGACTGGCATTACTTGAGGCAGTCAGATCATGCTGGGAAGAACCTTTGGCCTTGTGTTTCAATATCACAGCTCCCCCCACAAAGGCCCCAGAGGGGATCATGGTCCAACATTCTGTGAGGATACGCCTCGTTGACAGCGTGACGGAATGTGACATTTGAGGTGAGGCTATGCCTGCCAGGTTCTCATCTGGAGCTGACACATTTGTTAGGTCGGACAGCCATCTCGGGCTAGCTTCACGTATTATTGTGACCAATTCACTAGATAGTCGGCCCTGAGAGGCTGCAGCCTCCCCTAGCTCGTTTTCATTCATATACTCGATGAGATCGGCGAGCATGAGAGCGGCGAGGTGCCAGTGTGCTGAGATACAAATAAACCAGCCCTGAGACAGCGTGGGATAGACCTGTAATGGTTGAGAAAGTCCCTGAAGAATGCGCCATGTGTCAAATTACTGTGTTGGTATAGTGGAATAGTGTTTCTGACAGTCTCTTGGGGATTTGCTCCTCGGCCGCGGCTCGCTAGGATATACAAAGCGACGAAAGAGCAAGACCTTAAGGGCATTGACTTTGCGATTGCTTCGGTGGCGGGCTTGTATGAACAGGGTCAGGGTGCAGTACGATACGTGTGAGATTTCTCCAGATTGTCTTGGATGAACAGTGAAACATTCCATCGACCATCTGCCGTTGCGTCGAGATCCTCTTCTACATCGCTGTGCTGACTGTCTGCATCTACTACAACTACAGGGAGTTCATTCATAGACGAGGCCACAGTATCAAGCATAACGCCAAGTCAGTATAACAGCCAAACAGTGTCTCTGTCCTCAGGATTCAACATAGTAAGGGAATCCTTTGTTCTTCCAAATGGTTAGTGGTCTGACCACACTGCGACGACCTGAGTCGAAACGAAATGTGAGGGCATGTGACATGCGGACGGCCCTCACCATGAAGGTCGACAAACTATCGTGGAAACGAGGACTCCCAGCACAAGCGCTAGGAGATGCCAAATCAACTTAAGGCTTCTAATTAATCGGACCGTATAAGTGATATATCTCGTTAGAGAAATATTATTAAGATCTTAAGGCTCTTACGTTAAGGTAAAGATTAACTTTACTATTATAGATATAAGATAAGATTTAATTATATTAATATTTTCTAAAGTACTATATTTTTACTGTTAAAAGCTTTACTATGTAGATTAAGGA
>JAJJWM010000313.1:0-55367 GCA_021655865.1 Fusarium guadeloupense | reverse complement strand
ATCCGCATCCGCGTCCCGTAACCGCAACCACAACCGCAACCCGACGGATCAAAAAAACTACCTCCCTCACTCTCTCCTTAAGGTCTCTTCTTCCCTCCCCTCCACGCCCTCAATCGCTATCATCCACAATGGCTCATCCACAAGGCAACCTCGCAAACCTCCTCCCTCCCTCGTGGAAGACCTCCGTAACAGCCTGGCTCGCCGAGGACACGCCCTCCTTCGACTACGCCGGCTTCGTCGTCGGCGACAGTCCCCGCGTCGCCACTCTATGGGGAAAGTCTAGCGGTATTATCGCCGGCCGACCTTTCTTCGACGAAGTCTTTGCGCAGTGCGGCTGCACGGTTGAGTGGCACGCCGACGAGGGCACCGCAGTCGACCTAAGCAACGGCAAGCACCGTGTCGCAACCGTTAAAGGCCCCGTGCGAGGCATTCTCCTCGGTGAGCGCGTCGCGCTGAATACATTTGCGAGATGCTCGGGTATTGCTACAAAGAGCCGACGACTCGTGACGATTGCGCGCAATGCAGGATATACAGGTGTGATTGCTGGCACACGAAAGACGACGCCAGGATACCGTCTCGTGGAAAAGTATGGCATGCTAGTCGGCGGCGCAGACGCTCACAGGATGGATTTGAGCTCCATGATCATGCTCAAGGATAACCACGTCTGGAGCAGAGGCAGCATCACCGACGCTGTCAAGGCGGCCAAGTCGGTCGGCGGGTTCAGCATGAAGGTTGAGGTCGAGGTCCAGAGCGAGGCGGAGGCGGATGAGGCCATTGAGGCTGGTGCGGACGTCGTCATGTTGGATAACTTTACTGGCGATGGCGTTAAAATTGCTTCGCGAAGTCTCAAGGAGAGATGGCAGGGCAAGAGACATTTCTTGCTTGAGGTGTCTGGTGGACTGCAGGAGGATAACTTCGAGGGGTATCTGTGCAATGGTAAGTCATTCTTGTTCCTTGGGTCATGTTTAATACTGACGGATTATAGATGTGGATATACTATCGACGAGTTCCATTCACCAGGGCGTGCCGCACGTAGACTTTTCACTCAAGATCGAGCACTAAGAAAAAGTAATAAAAATACCCAACGTTACAGGATTGATCATGATGAGGTTCTGCTTTTGATGTCTCCATTGACTTATTTGACCAAAACCGATTGCTGGCTTCTCTCAATTTACCATGTCTTGAACTCAAACATCACCTCCCTCGTCAATATGAGCTCCCGCCATCCTTGCCTCGATATCCGGTCCTCCGCCCTGTAGATGACTCGACGGATTCTCCTGGACCAGCGGTTCCTTCTGTTCAGTAGCCCCGGTATTCCCACAGCACGACACCAGCACACTGCTCTCGTTTCTCGTTGACGGGACATCCAGAGCAGGATTGGACGTGAAAAAGTCAGCAGGACGAAGATGTATCTGCTGCGTCTCAACAGGCCTGACACATCATTAGCAGAGTCATACGCATATCTCAGGGGTATCATCACGAACATAACAGGCCAGTCCTCAACCCTTGGGTTATGCGTCAACCCAAACGATACCCATACAACAGGACTACTTCTCCTTCCCCTTTTCGGATCGTCCACCTTATCACTCGCCGCCTCCTCACCCGTGAACCAATCTCCCCTCTTCACCATATCCGAAACACCTCCAAGCTCTGCCTTGCTCTGGTTCGTAAACTCGCCCGCCGCCCAGAGCTCTCCGTCGCGATATCCCGTGACCCAAACGTGATGCTGCGCAAACGGGGCTCTCGCAACCGTCACGCTGTTCTCATCCGCGAGGAGCATCTGCGTCGCCGGTGGTACGAGCTTGTAGCCTACTGGTCTCCCGGATATGGCGTTGCGCTTCGTCGCATGCTCCAGCTTGATGAGCCTGTTCAACCGTGGTTCTGCGTCTGTCCACGATGCTTTGATAACTGGCTTGCGCTCAACTTCGTACAAGTTTCCCACTGGATTCGTCTTTGGATCGATACGTCTCCCAACGCTCTCCTCCACGACAACATTTGTATCATGTGCGCCATACGAGTCCACAGCTGGATCGATCCGTACTGAGAAAACATGCTGGTGGTTCTGCGCGAGAACACCCGGCGCAACCACATTTCCGTACTTGCTCGTCTTGCCCTCGTCTATCCCAACGACGCTGACAACACCTGTTGCGCGCGTCTCGATTGTGATGTTTCCCGCAAGGTCAAGCTTATACGCAAAGATGTACTCGTAGTTTGCCAACGTGACGATAAACTGCACAACGAGCTCTCTCATGCGCGTCACAACAGCCCGGCTCGTGCGGAAGTTGGTATGTTTCCACAAGATACCATTGTCCTGTTCATGAAGACATATTACCGACTTTGCTGGCGTCGGCATTCCATCTGGACCAGCGAGATACGAATCAACGTAGTGAATTGCTCCTAGACAGTCGCAGCCAAGTTGGAGATTGTTGGCAGCTCGTCCAATACCTCCGTCTCCAAGGTCAAAGGCCTGTTTTCGGTGGAAAGGAGGGCGAGGATCACCATACGGAACCGTGAGCTCACTGTAGCTTAGACGGTAGAGAATAGGTCGGTTCTCGTAGCAGATATCGTGCAAGACGGCACCCTCGCGTGGTGTGAACCCAAGACGGAAGCGCCATTTCTGCCACTTAATCAAGCCCTCCGAAGAGATGGTGAATGAAGCACCCTCGGGCTGAGTCACGTTGAGAGGCTTGAGCCCTTCTCGGAGCGGTCTGTCCAGTAGTTCTGGTACATACTCTGCTGCATGGCTCTGTTGGAAGAGCTTCTTTGGTGTTTCACTTCGTTCCTTAGGTTCAAGATCATCGTCTGAACCACCAGTAGCAAGTCGGTCAATACGGATAATGTTCTTCGTCTCCAAGTCCATGACCGGGATGATAGGGATCGGGTAAGCATAGTGGTTCGAGTCAGGGTTGCTATTGGATACGTCTCTGGCAAATACCAGGCCCTGCATGTATCTCGACGGATAGCCATCGTCGTAAGTTCCGCCATATGGCCACGAGTCGATACACACAGCGAAGCCCTCTGGCAGCACAAACTCTGACATGGCATCCTTGAACATATCCGACTCCACACAAACATCTTGAAAGCTCTCTAGTTCAATCCTAGACTCCTGATCAGCTTCTCGTCTGCGTTTGCGGGAGTGACGCTTACGGAGCAAAGTATGGATGCGCATTCTGCTCAAGCACAGCTTTGGACACGACAGATTCAGCGTTTACATCAACAATCGCCCGTGTGTACTCGCGAATGTCAGCAATTATGTCGTATTCAACCTGAGCGCAGCGTCCAGGTCGGGGCGTGGTCTCGGATAGGCTGCCATCGTGTTCAGCAATCAAGAAAGGGACGAGATCCTTCTTTTTGGGCTCTTGAAGTGAGATGGATCGGAAGAATAGTGATGTTTCTGGCCCGTGATGCTTGATTATGGTGTTTCGAGCTATAAGGAATTCCTCCTGTGAGAGCTGGGCCAGAGGATGCGGCCGGGTGTGTGTCATGGCTCATAAGCTTATGATATTGCGATGTGGAATGAGGAATCGAGTGATTAAGATAGAAGACTCAGCGAAAGAAATACAAAAAGGAATAGTTATCGCGATGATGAGCAAGTGGATTATTGTTATGTAGCATGGCCCCCTCAACGTCCAATGTTGGTTGCCGTTAATTTAGCCCAACTGGGAAGCTCGATTTAAATCTCACTCCGCAAAGCTGCTTGAAGCTGACGTCAACCTCCATCGCTCTGCATTAAGCCGTGCTCAATGCAGTATTGAATACAGCCTTTATCGGCTTCCTTCGTAGCTAGAATAGAGCCCTTGACTTATTCTTGTATACATAGACTAGGCATTGCGGTTTACGAAACCCATGTGTCTCGGAAGATAAACGCCGGCATTGACAAGTATCAAGAGCCTAAGACTGAGCAAATTCCCGTCTTCACATCACGATACACCAAAGACATCAATACAGCGGGGTAAATACAATAACCCATGTTTCTCACCTGAGTCAACTAACTATCCCATTGGTCTTGCATTTGCAGCATGTTCGAGGGATCTGAGATAAGATGTTGCGGCACTGAGGCCCAGGTTTGACATGAGCAATCAATATGAAATCCATGACATGTGCCATCACATATTTGAATCAAGTTGGGACGCCTTTAGGCAAGTCATTGTGCCATTCTCATCTATCGACGTGCTACCTTTTCGCAGAAGCAATCAACAATCAAACACCCTATGTGAAACCCCAAATCGGCCGTGGCTCGAAGTCGCATAGCGAACGACTCCAAGCCAGGCAATGAAAAAGAAGATGCGTGCAGTGCGTCATGGAAGAAGCCAGCACAGGCACTCTTCGTTACCCCTCTTCCCTTGCGCGCCATTCCTATCCGTACTCATATTTCATAGACGCCAGGCATGTAAAGTCAAGACCATGAGAAGAAGAAAGTTGACCAAGTGGCCCATGTTGAGCAAAGAAGATCGTAAAGTACGATGTTGCGTAACGTACATTGAGAATCGAAATGAAGAGAAAAAGGAAACAGTTGCTGTAGACGTGGTTGTCGGCAACGTCTTCTACCACCTCACCAGATATGCTATGCCCAACCAGAGAATGCCGGACATCTCATAACCATAGGTGTAGAAACGTGCCTTGTCCGCTCACCAAAAGGACTGTGTATCCTTTTAAACAGTAACAAGCTTAGCACCATCAGGCTTGAGAACGTTCTCGCCGTACTTGCCACCAAAGTTACCTAAGAATCCAACGTTAGTCCACGGTCTCAATAAGAGGAATCAGAGGATGCTCACCCTGAGGGTTGTAGTTGCAAACAGTGTACCAAGCAGGAAAGCTGAGAACACTTCCAGCAGGGCACTTGACGGTCGCGCAACCGACCTTGGTAGAGTCCTTCCAGACGACCTGGGTGAAGTGGCCGTAGAGAAGGATGTCCATGTCAGCAGGAGGGTTCTCCTGGCCGTAGAAAGCCCAGTTGGCCATCTCGCTGTTGTACCACTGGTTGGTGATACCACCAGCAGCAGCCTTGTTCTTGAGGTCGTCAATATCGCTGGTAGCACCCCAAGAAGCGAGGTTCTGGCCATATCCGCCGTTACCCTGGTTCCTATCGAATAGGTCAATTAATGAATTATTGAGCGAACATCAGCAAACTTACATGTCGTGCTCGAAAACGCAGCCGTTGGCAGTGTTCTCGGCGTAGCCAGCAAGGGTGTCGTCCCACTCAAGCGCAGGAGCAGAGTGGTTGGCGCGGTGAATGTTGTGGTAGGCAAGCATGACGGTTTCGTAAGCAGCATCGAGAGACAGGTCGGCTGCGCTGCTGGCACTAACGGGCTTGGGCTCAGGCTTGGGCTCGGGCTTGGGCGCGGGCTTCTCGACGACGGGCTTGGGCGCCTCATAAGTAGGCTCAGGGGCGGGCTCAACGACAGTAGGCTTAGGAGCAACCTTGGTGGTCGAGGGCTTAGGAGCGGCAGGTGCCTCGTAGACGGGCTTGGGAGCAGCAGGTGCCTCATAGACGGGCTTGGGAGGAGCAGCCTCCTTGGTGGGCTTAGGGGCAGGCTCCTGAGGCTCCACGGGATAAGCAGCGCCGGTAGGCTCTACCTTCTTCGCCTCTTGCTCACCGGCAATGACAGTGACAGTGACAACCTCGTAGACCCACTCGGTCTCAAGAGCTCGCTTCTCAAGAGCTCGCTTGTCGAGAGCTCGGATAGGGCTGGCCGAAGCCATGATGGCGCTAGCGCCGACGAGGAACATAGACGCCTTCATGGTGATCGGTGAAGAGGCACGAGGCGAAAGTGGGATGGACTGGGAGTAGAGTCAGTTATATAAACTTGAGCAATATTAGGTGTGGCTGTTTTCGGTTCAGCAAAAGGTGAGACCAATGCCGCTTGACAAGAACTGTTTCCGTGTGTTTGACGAAAACGATGAGGCTAGCTGATAGAAAGGGTGGAATGGTGTTTCTTGTGGGGAATGTATGGATGGGAATATTTAAGACATCTGGTGTTGAGACAAGTTGGGGGTTGGAAATGAGACGACATCGATAGTGTTACGCGATCTGCCCTCAAGTGAAGGAGAAGGGCTCTTTTTGATAATATCGATGTTGGTGACCAAGATTGGATCATATGTTTCTGGTGATGCTACGTCGAGGATAGTGCCGACATGGTGTTGTCGAAAGGGAAGATATTGAAGATAGTTCCTTCCAAAGGGTCGCGGGTGGAGAAGAAGGCGAGACAATGAGGGCAGGTATCGGATGCAGGAACACAAATGCAAGGTTCAGACAACAGTGATTCAAGCTTACCTTTGGAGTCTGAAGGTTGTGTGACGGGAGGTGATTCAGAACCTGTCTGAGAGCGGTTTACAGCACTGCTGAAGTTGAGAATCCTTCTAGGAATCTCGAAAGAGTTTGGTGTGGTTGAACGACGACCGAAGTTCAACGACTAATGAGTGACAGAAGGATGAGCCGAAGGAGTGACGACTTGGACTTGTTTGCGATACCGAAAGGTGAAGATCGGAGCGAAGGAAGTCGAGGACTATATCAACGGTTCAACCGGAGGGCTTTTGAGTTTTGGTTTTGGAAGGAGTGGACTGCAATGTCGTAGACACGCAAACAAAGGAGTGGACAGCCAAATCGGTCGACGAAAGACTTGGAGGGGGGTGAAGAAGAGAGAAGAGGTCAAGATGGCTTCGGAGCGGACGACGACGTTAAAAAGGAACTGTACGGCGGGTCGCAGACGGCCAGCCACTGTTAGCCCAGGGGCGATTGGTTGGATGGTGCGGTATTGATTGGATGCTTAGCAGGGGTCGTTCTGGGGATCTAGCGGGCCTGCAATTGCAATCAAGTGCCTGAAAATGCAATGTCAGTGTGAACCTGGAGGGGGGTGTCGCGTGAGAATGGGTCAGGAGGGCTTTGGCTCATCACGTACTAGCAGAGTAGAGGGAAATGACAGTGAAGGACTGTTAGTGCAAGTGAGTGAATGGCTTTGAAGAGAGTGAGTGTGGAGAGTGGAGAGAAGAGAATTAGAAACGAGGGAAGCGGAGCAGATACATTTTGAGGGGAAATAAAGGGAGGTCTAGAGACGAGTTGTGAGGCTTTGAATGTTTTGGGGTCGACTACACTGCTCAGCTCAAAACCGTGGCAGGCTGGCAGCTGGCAGACACTGCAGCTGCTTGTTGTTGTTGTTGCCCCGTCGGGGGCTCGGTTGTTAGAGTTACCCCTGGGAGCCAAGGGCGATTAGACTGGGCGCTAGAAACGTGGCGGGAGGGCTGCAAGGCACCAGGAACGAATCATGCATTAGTGCCTTGAACTCCAGGCACTCACAAGGGGTCTACATCTACCCAAGAAAACTAGCGCTACAAGTATCGAAATCCAGATATTGGCTTGATCGACAGTCGATATGCAACGGAAATCCTTGACTTCTATTGCCATTCAATGAATAACCCAATCTTGATATGCTATCGAATAATCAAGTCGCAAATAAAGGCAAAAAAGCATTCTCACGATAGCCTTGAGATTACCGGTGATGCACGGTCCTCTTGACAATAATCTTGAAACCATGGCTTATTGCGCCTGTCCTCACCCACCCTATGGCCACCATGGACGCCTCTGATGAAAAGACTGGACGGTACCTGAACTATATGCCGCTACGCGATGCATCAGTGCCGCTGATCGACCAGGTCACCTATGCATCATGATGCATCCAATTGCATACCGAAAAGTTGGTAGGAATAGGCTTGCTCCAAATACGATCACACAGTAAACTGTATGCAATGCTGAGCTATGCTGACTTCTTTCACTGCTGCGATAGCAGAGGCAATCAAACACGAGACCCTAGGATCTGGGCCCTGGCTATGCTCAAACCAAAGTGGCAGACCAGGCCCTTGGCAGGATACTCCGTATAGTCATTACCAGCTAATCTTATCTGTGGCTGCTTCTTCGGCTGTTGGGCGTTTGATGCCGCGTTTGATAATGTCAATGCAGTGCCGTGCTGTTGTTGCTCTTCGTATTACTCCAGCATCTCATATCCGGTTCTCATTCTCATCATGTCCCCGTCATGGATCCTGAACGAGACGATTCACTTTATTTCTTACACTAAACCTTGTCGTAGTAAACAAGCCTGGCCCAGCCTGATCCTCGATCAGTGCCGGAGCCTGTAGCTCAGCCTTCACCCATCATTTCCTTTCCAAATGATCTCCACTCGTTCTTTATGATCGATCCACTGGTGATCATGCTGGAGGAGGCTTCGCAAGGTTTCGCTTGCTTGCGTGGACATGAAAAGCCACCTCCGGAAGTTAAAAAGCCAAGTCTTGCGGTTGAACCCCCGGACTGGGTCAATTTCAAAGTCAACTTTGGCTGGATGCGTATTCTGCACTTGCCAGAGGCGTCCTAGAGCCGAGAACGAAACCCCTACACCGTAATACCTCCTCATGGTAACCTAAAGGTTCCATTGAGTTCCGGATGCAGCGTCATGCTACCTTGGCTAACGGGACGGAATACCACGCTTACAGTTCATGATCAAGATCCAATCACATAAGATAATACTCTGTGTTATGCCGGAGCATGCATGGCTCCCTCTGTAAACTATCTGTGATATGTCAGCACCAACAAATACGAAACGCATTCCTATCCGTCTTGTCCATAAACAATTCTGATCTCAGACGAGCAGCAGAGAGATACGTATCGAATCCATCACCCCTTTTTCGTCTGTCCCTTGCAGGTCCAAGATGTGGCGCGTGCTGTGGCGATTCATCTTGGATGCCTGTGAATCCAATCAGAGAGCGAAAAGCCGTCCTCATCTCCATTAAACAAGCTCCTCAAGGGTGTGAAGCGGGTTGATGCCGGCTGAAGCGGGGGTTCCCCATGCGCTTTCTGCATGTCTGAAACTGAGCTAATAAGAGACGGTTGCTCCCTTCTTCATCTCCCGACCAAGGCCTAGGTACGTAATATAACCAACGTTGAGGTTTTGTCACCAGTTTTTCCCCATGACCTGATTGTATCTGTTGGCAACTACATTATCCCAGTTATCTAATCAAATACGCATGCATATTTCCTTGTAAATGTGATTTCTTCTTTCTCAGTCAGCCTTGCCTTCATTTTACGGCATTGTAGCGGAACTGTCGGCTCCTTTCTCGCGGAACTTGAACATCCCGTCGAGTCCCACAATCTGACATTGGCGTGTCACATACAGATAGTCTCTCCTTCATTACTCCAGATATATTCATTTGTAATTACGGTACACGGGGATTGTTAACCCCGAAGCACGGGCCTAGAGCAATTCTTTACCACTTCTACTCCAATCAATGGCTGTTAATCTGATAAACGATGACGAGATCGCCATATGCCTCTTAGAGAGTCCTTCTTTGTTAACATGCCAGACCGCTGATCGACCATGTGACTCGCTTCATTTCCAATACTCTACACTTCCTACACCCCTCCCTTAACACTCTGCGTCAGCCATCAAAGCATTTGTCTTGGATTCATTGAGTCGATCAACTCCGACCCTTAAGGCTGGGCGACATGACACGCAATTCATACATGGCTTTTCCGTATCGTGGTAGTGACAAGCAAAATAATTCTTACTGGCGGCAGCTCTTCTCTCCTCTGGTGGCGCTCAACTTCATTCCTTCAACACACCTCGGGCAACTCTATACCCGTTTCTAGTCAAAGTCCATGCTCTTTAGCCATTCGCGGCTCTGCTAAACCCGTGGGATTACGTGGCCGCGTCCCCATATTTTCATCGCCTCGCAAAGTTATCCATCAGAGTCCAGGCTGTCCAGCCTTGTCACCGGCTACACCGCGAGTTTAGACGACCGCGTCTATCGGGTTCAACCAAGAGGAATAATGTGACTCGGTAGTCCCGATCCTAGTATAGACAATTCGATAGATCCGAACTTTTGCGGCCTCTCGTCATTGTCGGTTCTGTAAGTGGATAGCTTTGTTTCATGCCGGTGTAGCTATGGTTGAACTCTGATTAAGGTAAGCGTTTGGACGACAGTCTATTCAAGATAGTTTATCTACTCTCAACAGTCGACTTTGCTGATCGGTCTCTGTCTGTTGCCCCGTTCCAAAGCACAGATAGTTCTAGGCTTGGATTTAATGTCCCGGTATTCTGGGCCTGTCCCGGCATCTAACACTCTCTTCTCCACATGCCTCCTTCACTCCCCCTCACAATTACAGCACGCGTGATATCTTACCACTTCAATCACAGCCTCAACTAGGAGAAAAAGAAAGCTGCTACAGCAAACAAATTCTTGATGCACTCCTTTACCCTGCGTCTCGGTCTCGGGTTCTTCTTGCCCCGCTGTTTCACACAACAAGCCGAATGCGATTGTCAATGCTGTTGTCTGGGCACCGACCTACCTGACTGATCGATCTGCCGATCTTGAGGATGATCGATCTAACGTTGAAAATCTCTCCCACTTTGAGGTTGGGTTGTCTAAGTGTGTGTTCAAGGTATCCGTATTGTAGTCTAAGTTAACAGTGCGCCCGCTGGTTATGTTAAACTCCGATTGAGTTGGATCTTGGACCATCGGATCAGCAATAGGTAGATAAACCATGCCGTATAAGATGTTGGTGGTTAGTGCAATGCTACCCTGTAAGTCGAGATTACAATAATTTATCATAAAGGAAGCGCAGAACTACCTATGTACTGAGATAAACTATCACTACCTACCAACTGCTCTTCCTAACCTGTAGCTAAAAGCAGTTCATACGCGCTTCTGCACATATTGTAGGTACTGGACTGCAAAGAGAATTAGGGACAGTAAATAAAATCTCAATGTTGTATCATCCAGATTTGTCCAACCCCGTAAAAGCAAAGGGGTCTGCGTTTCACCAATACCGACTTTAACTGGTCGTGATCAAACCAACTGATGGCTGAATACAGATGGTCTGGCATTATCCGTATCAAAACATCGATACCATAGCACACACACCCCTGTATTTTCAAGGTAAAACAAAAAGCAACGACATATATTTCCACCATAGTTCTCGCTCACCTGGACGTTGTGATACATCGTTAGGAAACAAGCCCGACCTATCATTTGAACAAAATACAAACACGATACATTACATTCTACACCGCAGCAAACTCGTTTCGTCTCGTGTACCGTTCTAAAACGTCCCTTTTAAAAGCCAAGACCAGCTCTCGCAGCTCTTTGACACCCCCTTTGCGGTGTAGATGATGCCAGCCAACCAACGAGGTGCCCCGTTCCGAGGACCAAACATGGGCGCTTGAAAGGCCCGTTTTCCGTTTCACCAAGCGCACAAGCGCCAAACAGCCGAGAATCTGAAATCATTCGAGTCAATGTGTTTATCGGTCAAATGATCTTGGTCCTCGTTTTTGCTAGGAAATGGCAGACAGCTGTAAGTTAGATGTGTCATCGACGATAACTCTCCCATGTTCGTGTAAGCACCTATTATCGTGTGCACTCTATCCTTTGCGTATGTAAGTTGCAAGTAGCTGGCCGCTTCGTTAACGGAACCATCCATCTTCTACTAACGTAACTTTCCGCTGTCTGCTGCCTTTCTCAATAACATCGCCAGCTCTCTGCAGCCGTGGTAGACCAACCCAATCGTCCAACCTCTTGGCCGACAGGCATTGAAACGAGACGGGTGGCCGCATGACAAGAACTTGCCCTGTCCCAGCATGACCGAGTGAGGCCGAAACAAACACCCCGGCCAACAGGCCTACGATGCAAAATATAGTATATATGATCATATGCATGATTGTCTTGGTGCTTGGCTGTTGCAGGTGAAGCTGTGCCACTTCAAAGGCCAGTCATCACCAAGAGAAGCCTTCTCTGGGGTGAATGATGCGACTCTTCTCAGACATGCGGCTTAAATGAGGGTGTTCGTTACTCTTCAAATTTAGCCTGGTGGTCGAGAGGTATACTCATCGTCTTCATATCGGAACGGATCCTTCCAAGCCAAGATCCATGCAGGCCAACCCAGCGTGTATCCAACCAACACCATCTACAGACCCAGCCCGAATACTGTATACCGTGGCAATTCTGACCCTAACCTTACTCAAACCTCGATTTCGTCAGGTGACCTACAAAGCACCAGTTAAAGAAGATACCTAGAAACAAGGCTTCACAGTTTAGCCGAAACGTGGTGTTATTGAGATATCCTCTCGAATGACTCAGCGCCGTGTATCGGGTGTTCAAGGCTTGTTGCAGTATGCTGCACGTTTCGACGCCCCTACTGTTGTGAAAGGTAACGTCGCGCTGTCATATCAAGTCTGGAGTTCGGCCAGGGATGGCATAAAATAATCGTAACCCGTATAGCATATATCGTAGAAACAAGCTGAGATGAAAGTGACTCCCAATCAGTTTCGTCAACTTACACGTAAGCTGTGTTGCATGGGCCCTTTGTATGTCG
The DNA here is from genome assembly GCA_021655865.1 of Fusarium guadeloupense. Taxonomy (NCBI): domain Eukaryota; kingdom Fungi; phylum Ascomycota; class Sordariomycetes; order Hypocreales; family Nectriaceae; genus Fusarium; species Fusarium guadeloupense. The sequence continues at coordinate 43,012 of JAJJWM010000313.1, read as the reverse complement.
TGATTGAAAACTAGCCGCAGCAAGCACTCATTTGTGCTTAGCTATGCATCAGAACTTAACAGACTGTCCTGACTCATAATCTGTAAGAAAACGGATTTTGATTCAACATTTGGTAGTCCACTCTTTGATTCATCGGCAAATATACATGATCGAACGTCAACCTTAAAATTCTCCAGCACTTTATTGCTGCGCATCCTCCTGCCCCGGAATGAAGGGCTTGCCGTCACCAGGGCCGATGCGCACGTCGGCAAAGATCTGCTTTGGTCGGAGGTGAACGGGGGTGACGTTGGTGGGCTGATCAGGGACCTTCTTTTCGAGTTTCTAAGTGATATTAGTAATCTCACCATATCGAAGGGAATAGTGGCACCGTACCAGATTGTCGTAGACGCACTTGTTGAGCTTCCACTCAGCAGGGCGGCATTGCCACAACTGATGATTCCGGTCGTCGAGGCACTCCCAGTGTTTGCGGAACTCGGCGAGACAGTGGGTGTTGATGTCCTTGATGCTGTTGATGTGTTAGCGGTTATACCCAGCAATAGAGCTTATTCCACTCCAATGATATCGCCAGGCAATCAGATCCTGGACCTCTAGGTGACGTACACGCTGGAGGCACATCGAGTGACTCGTCGACCCTCCTTCAAGCACTCAATCTCTCCTCGGCCGGGGTTCTCGTTCTTGCATTGCATGTAGTCATCGTTGTAGTCGCGGCATCGAGCACCGATGAAGAAGGAAGCCGAGAGGAGAGGCGCAGAACTGGCACCAACCTCCTTGACAGCGGGGATATCCTCAGGCAATGGAGTAGTATCGATGAGCACTTGCTGGGAGAACCTGATGGATCGATCGGTTAGCCAATTCCCAGCAGTCCCAGCAATCAATTGCATCCGCTTCGACGCCAGGAACGAAACGGAGTGATGAATGGCAATTAAACGTACTGGGGCCTTCGAGTAGACATGATGCCGGTGTTCTGTGAAGCTGGTCGTCCAAGGTTGCGATGATTCCAGGTTCCGCGAGTGGTAATGTGAGGTCGTTCGGCTAGGATTTGAGAGCGTAAGGTAGGAATTGGCTTCGTGTGATTGGTTGGTCGGTGGGGGCGAGGCTGGTGCGCAAGGCTGTGACGGGGCCCAAGGTGAGCGTAGCTTTGTTTTCGCGTCGCCAGCTCCAATAATTTTGAGCCCATCAAATAAACAGAGTGAACCACCAACGACCAGACTTTCCAGCCTTGCAGCGTTGATAAAGGTTGAAGCCCGACTTTCACATCATTACAAAAAGAAGCTTGATATTGTATTGAGCCGTCAGCTCGTTGTATCCCGACAGCGCATTTCTTCAGCTAAAGCTCAAGCTTAGCTCGCCGAGCGACAGCTCCCGATTTCACATCACCATCGCCAATCATGTCGCTATTTGGACAGGCGAAGCCTTCGCTGTTCGGGCAATCACAGCCCGCTCAAACAGCTACGCCAACTCAGACGTCGGGATTTGGATTTGGTCAGTCTCAACAACAGCAACAAGGCAACACACTCGGTGCCTCGATCCAGCAACAACAGCCGCAGCAGATGCCGACTCTATCTCAGTCTCAAGCTCAGCTTTCAAACTCGCTATGGCAGCCTGGAAAGGAAACACCACGTATGTTCTCATCTACGAATTACTCTGTGCAACGCGACATGCTGACACTCATCTAGACCAGAAACCGATTCTCGAGCAGATGAAGCTCGTAACCGAAAAGTGGGATCCTTCGAACCCCAACTGCGTCTTCAAATACTACTTCTACAACAAAGTCGACGAGAGCCACGTCCCATACTATAAGCCTCAACCCCACGAAGACCCTCGGGAATGGGAAGAAGCCCTGCAGAACAAGCCGGCCCCTGGGTTCATGCCTGTTCTTTGCTCCGGCTACGCTGGCGTTGCAGACCGTCTTAAGACGCAGAAGCGCGCAGTGTCCGACTTCAACACCCGTCTGCACCAGATCAATGGCAGTCTGGACGCCATCCTTCAGCGCCACGAGCTCGAGACTGAGGTGCGAGCTGTCGCCGCCAGGAGACGACAGGCAACGATTAGTGAGCGCTGCCTTGCTCTTGCTGCGCGGATACAAGTGCTTCGCAACCGTGGCTATGCGCTGAGCGGCGATGAGGATGATTTGAGCAGTCGCCTACAGACTCTGGAGCGCGATGTGCAGGACCCTGCTGTGGGGGCGAGAGAGGAGGAGCTCTGGAGCAGACTTATCGTTCTCCGAGGATACGCTGACCAGCTCAGCAAGGAGCTGGATAAGCCAAGTGGTGCTGAGGGAGAGACAATTGATCCCGAGCGCGAAGCCAAAGCGAAGAGAGTAAGTAGATGTATTCATCGCCTTCCAGGGACCAAACTGACTAACTATGTTCAGGTACTGGAAGATTACGAGAAGCAAATCCAGCACATCAAAAAGGAGCTTGAAGCGCTATCGACGGATTATGCAGAATGGGAGAAGACCAGGAACCCACACTCAAAATAGATGGAATTAATCAGGGCAAACTGTTTAGCGACACTGGTGGCAAGGGCATGATCAGTGTCTTTTAGTAGGATGTACTTTGGTGGCATAGAGTTGGAGTCAGGACTGGATATTCATCCTAGGCGTCACAGGATATGGAACGTGAATCTTTAAAGTCTAAAGAATAGATACCGACCCAGCAAGTGATACCGCGATTCGAGTTTCTAAACTAGAGCCAGCCATGTGCCGTGACTGTCTGATGTTGCGCAGCTTTCAGCCACGTCTTGCAAATATGTATGGTACAGATTAATCATGAATCTCCCATCCGTCTCTATCGTACATGATGCTCCTATCGCATCATTCTTCGCAGTGGTGCCTAATTCCCTACGAATACAATACTCGTCATCCTCGTAATTGCAGTGATCGGTATCTAGAAGATCTTGCCGACGAGGTCGATGGCGAAGGGAGCTAGAGGCAGGGTTAGCAACATCATCTGATTTTGAAACAAAGAATCGGACATACAGAGATACAGAAGAACAGCGGTAGTGATGGCCTGCTGGACGGTAAAGGCAGCGTCGGCCTCGAGGGCGCGAATCTCCTCTTGGGACTGCTGAGGGGGGGCGACTAGGACATATCAGTTAATTGAACGGTAGTGTGAGTATATGGCTGAAACATACATCCTCCAAACATTTTGTCTGTTTTAAACTGAAAAGACCGGATCTGATATAGAGGCAGAGAGTCGGCGGGAGCTGGGTATGATGCTATCTCGGTTTACCGTCATGGGTCAAAGAAAATTGAGCAAGCGCCGTCTAAGCGCGGACCAATGAGCTGCTTGATTGAGTTTGGGTAGGTCTTATCGATAAGATCGACTTTATGTCACTTCACCAACAGTTAGGATCAGATAATTGATTCTCTTTTTTTTTTTTACTTGAGCATACAAACTGCATTATCGATGCTGATTTACGAACAATCAAGCTCATATACCTTTTGTACGAAGAAAATCCCCGATTACTGAAGTATTCGGTAGTGGCGGCATTATTATTATGATCATAGTGAGAGCTCTGCTCAACCGAGTACTTGGTGTGAAATTCACATCAAACAATCTATACTGAAAGGACATTCGACACAAATTTCATGTAACCAATGTCCAGGGTATCATCCCCATGAATCTATTCATTCGTAATCATCAAAATCGCAGAAACATCTTCCGCGTTCGCTTTTCTCCGTCTATATACCATTCCCCCACAACCATTGCTTTTTACCGGAATTATGCTTCAAAGACCAAGGCCAGGCCATCGTCTCCAGCCGTGACAATTCTCTCTCCTGTCTGGCCCTGGACAAAGCCCAAAACACCACCGCCCTCACCGTCACCACGGTGGCCCTTCCACTCCTTCTGTAGACCAGCCTCCGCAGCTGTGGCGGTGGCGTTGGGGTTTGTTGCGCCAGCACCTCGGAGGTCCCATCGACGCACGACACCGTCCATGCCGCAGCTTGTGAGTTGCCATGAGTTGGGGATGAACTCGAGCTTGACAATGGCGTGCTCCTCGTGAGCACCTGAGATGTGTCGTCGCACAGCAAAACGGCGGGTTGCGTCGTAGACAACAATGGAACCGTCAACGGAGCCAGCGGCAAGGAGGGTAGAGGGTGGCGTGTTGGGAGTGGTGACGAGGGCGAGCGACTCAATACTCTCGGACTGTGTGTGAAGAGCGGCGAGGATTTGGCCGCCGGTGGTGGAAGTCGACTGTCCGGTAGTCTTGCCTCCAGCTCGGGCGCGAGCCTGGGGCTGGGGTCCGGTAGGGGCGAGTCGTGGGAGAGAGACAATCTTGATGGCACCGGTAGCACCGCCGACGGCGACGAATGCGCCCTTGGGATCAATGGCGAGAGAGTAGAGACCACCCTCAACCTCAAAACGCTGATCTTCAGCGGTCAAAGCAACAGCAGTCATGCCATTGTCGCCAACGAGGTTCTTGGCCGTAGCCTCACCCCAGACATCCCAGACGTAAAGACTGCCATCCTCGGAAATAGTGGCCAAGAGAAGACCATCGGGAGTCCATGCGCCGGCGGTACAGGCGCCAGTGTGAAGGAAGTAGGACTGGACGATCTGGAGAGGGTTGGCCTCATCCGATGGGTCAATCGTGTAGACCCAAACGGATCCGTCAGAAGCACCGAGGGCGATGGTGTTGGGGTTTGTAGAAGAAGGGCAGGGCGCAAGCCAGTTCACTTCAGGCACCTCCTGCGCTTCACCCAGGAAGTCCATCTTGAGCGAGGCGTCTTTCGCAATGGTCGCTTTCCAAGCGCGCAGCCTTCCATCGAGACCGCCACTGACAAGAACCTCTCCTTGAGGGAGAGTCCAGGTAAGTGTGTTGACTGAATCTGTGTGGCCATCGAGGCTGAACAAGGAGGGGAGCTGGGCGCTCTTTAGGGCGTCTGCGGCGGGATCGCTCGAGAAACTAGCAGGCAGCGGAGGTCGCGACTGAGCAGCGGCGGTGTTAAAGACCCAGCCAGCGCCGGGAGCATCGTCCTCCTGACCAGCTGAACCACCGACGGCGATAATGGAGGGATGAACGGGGTGCTGGGCGATGGTGAAGAGGGAGTCTTTGGGCTCGTCAAAGTAGCCGATGGAATCGTTTTGGAGAAGAATCTCCTCGTTGTCCGAGTCCATAGCTAGGTCTTCATCCTGAGCGATCTCCTCGGCAGCGTCATCGGCGGCGAGCAAGTCATCTTCTATATCGTGGTCGACGGGCTCTTTTTGATCGCGGGGGTTAGAGGACGACATGATGGCGGGGTAATTATTGCGACTTGGATATGTTTTTGCGGAGAGTGATCAAGTAATTGGAAGAGTAAAAGAAGTATATAAAATTGTAGAAAAGTAGAGAAATGCGCTAGACACTGGCACTCTCTTGGGTTTGTCAGTCAAAGCTTGCTTGATAAGCAGGCAAATGTTTTTTTAACGTTTGGGTTGTCAGGACGAGGATTTTTTTTTCCTGACTGCGGGGTGGTGGCGGTCATTGAAGCCAAGCTCTTGAAGAATGGATCCTACTAAATGACTTGGCCCCCGTAGCTTTCAAACAGCTTATAATGGAGAGTATCATCCTTGATCTTTAGGAATACCCATAAAGAATATCCGTTAAATGTTTATGATAAAATTTTTAAAATATCTAACCTGGTATGGTGGAGTACAAAGCAGGATCAGACCGAAGATTAAATAATACCTAGTGTATGCAGTAGAATCCCATACCTATCCTCCTAAACACCTTGCATAGGCAACTCTCGCACAACATCATGACGGATTCAAACCGCTAATTTCAGTCTCTTGTTAATACTATCACTCAAAAAGTGTAGACGTCGCATTCGCTCATCTTAGTAGATATGGGTACATAACTAAATACCCTTTCAGTCTTCAAGAGTCCGACAAAATCAACCGGCACGAAGATGAAGACTCAAGCACTAGAAAGGCAAATATACTCTGTCCAGCGGCTGCGACCACAAGGCTCCTCGAGTATGACAGAGAATAGATCGCGGCCGACTGGATGCATGATGCGCCTATGGGATTCTCAGACAGCCGAGCCAGGACTAAATTGTGTAGAGATAAACATGAGGACCGAGAAGTAGCTGTCTGTTTAATGGCCGGAGACTCAACAATTTTGTTATATAACACACAGTGGTTGTTGTGGTCTCGACCTAGATCTACATGTCCTATTCCTTCATTCTTCAGTCTCGAGATCCTCAAATCGTCAGTATGATTCAGTCTACGTTGACCAGCCGGCGCTGGCTCCGCAGGATTGATGAACTCCGGGATAGAAACATTGCCGCCTATCTTCTCCTCCCTCAACTGGTTGCTGTTGGTGACCAAAGTTCGGGAACGTCATCACTTTTGGAGAACCTATCCTTAGAACTACAGGATACAAAAAGAATATAGTATGATTGCTGCTGTCCACTAACCATATCTCTGGGCCAAATCTCTCATAACGTCGAGGATCCCATTAAGCTCATTAGCCGCCAAACTAGACGGTAGACCGAGAATAGCCTCGCTGTGTGCGGAGTGTCTCGTTGTTGACAAAAAGGGCTGATACATGCGACTGCGGTGTACTATCGTGGAGTAAAACATCGATGCGACCCGTCTTCGCCCAGAAGCTTACACCATGGTTTTCGGTGGATGAGACCTCACATCCCTCCGGCACTTCTTGGAAGGCAGTCAATATGAAGACCATCTTGCGAGTTCGCCAAGGGCTTGTAGCTTACCCCATCACACAGCTGGGTCAATGTTGGTATTGCCCGCCCCAAATTCAAAGCCATTTGCACCGCTGTAGTTCATTTCCTGTGCCAAAGACTGTGCCGAATCTGCTCAGCACCCCGCTGCCTAAATATGACCGGGCTTTCGGAGAGGGGGGGTTCATTATAAGCGGCGTTCCTGGATTGCACCATGGTTGACTGACCCAATTGCAGGCGAGCTCCCAAAATACCACAACCACGTATGGACGGCAGCTAACGGTACACAACAGTCTTTTTCGATTGCAAGTTCCTATCTTATCAGACAATGATCAGGAGTATCCTAGGCGATAAGGGTTAGTTGATAGGATTATCTGAGGAGCAAAAGTTTCTTGGGAGGGTGTACTGAGGCTGCAGCTCGTTATGCGACCTATTTACATGGATGCTTATATTCTATTCCTAAGTTACAAATTACTAGGTAACTTGAAGCCTAGCGTCTAAACGGGCCGTCCCGGTGTTCCGCCTCAATTCTATTTCTTAGCAAACCCAAGTTAAGTCTTCAGTGCCCAGCTATTGAGACCTTGGTAATCCTATCACGCCAATGTTTAATGGAGAACACGACCTTGACACCATTTGCCTCAAGTCTTTCCTGCCCGTCATTGCGTGCGATAAGCGTTCCTGGCTCCTTGATCCCCACATAGACAGTCTTGACGGCGTTCTTAAGTCTCAAGATCCTGGTCGTGCAAGTCATGTTGCCGCTCAGTCTCTTGTTACATGGCTACATGGTCGTGTACAACACCGTATCTGCCGGAAGGACCTCATGGATGCGTTCCTCAGGGAGGTTATGCTCGTCGGCGATCTTGATAAAACAACACTGTTCTGTGTGCGTGGTGCCTGGATCTCCCTTATGGTCTCGCGGATATTCAAGCGAGTATCCTGTCGATAGGACTTTGCCCTTAGCGGCGTCGACAAGTATGGCTCCAACGCAGAATTTGTTGGCAGCTGGCGGTGATTTTTTTGCTTGAGTGAGAGCGAACTCCATGAAAGCTTCATGGTCCCCGACCTAGAATGTCGGATTCGTCTGGGAACCCATGGCAAATAGTTTTCCGAAACAACACACAATACGTGAATAATCCTTCTGATGAGCCAAATCAACACGGCGTCATCAAGGAATTCCTAACAAGGTACAGGTCAATATAGGTGTTTTTGAAACCTCTGACGCGCAATTTTCTGGGGATAAACATGGATGTATACATGGATATATGCCGTTATCTTCGTCGTTGGGCCCGCGAGTGACCACGACCGGCGGCTAAAGTAATCAGCTGATTGGTGGTTGGCGGCTCGCAGAGGAGGACTGCGAGGTGTCAGGCATTTATTATCGCGAGTCTCCTGGGAATCCATACATCGTACTATTAGTCCATTATTGTTTTGATAGATAGACCATCGTCACTTTTGATGAGTCCGGGCAACGGAGATCGACGCTCCATACAATCATACGCACTGAGTTTTATGGGCTACCTACAATGGTCAATTCTCACCCCACTTGGGAAACTTCAATCCAACCTGATCGCTGACTGTACTACCTAAGTTAGTTCTTTCGAAAGCAGCGGCGCGCAAAGCCCGATTTACATCCCGGCAACTCCTCAAGCAGTCGCGACTCGACCAAGGGTTTCAGGAGCTTATTTCCTCTATCACAGCCCAAGTCCAAGACGTCAACTACCTTGGAAGACCAAGCAAAGGACCATAAGGGACCACTTGGACTGAGCCTCCTATATTCCCCAACAGCGCCCGAGATCGACCTCATCTTCATCCATGGCTTAGGCGGCAATCCTAGAAAGACATGGAGCAAGTCATCCGCAGAGCAGTCTCATTTCTGGCCAGAGGAGTGGCTCTCCAAAGATCCCGCATTCAGGAATGTCCGTATTCATAGCTACGGATACGACTCGTACTATTTGAAGGGTAAGGAGGACTGCATAAATGTTCATCACATTGGCAAGTCATTCCTAGGCGCGATTAGTACCTCGCCATGCATTGTCAATTCCAGGACATACATCGTTATCATCGGCCACAGTATGGGCGGCCTGGTAATGAAGAAAGCATACATTCTGGCGAAACAGGATGCAGGGCATGAAGCGCTGGCTGGACGTTTCGCCGCATTCTATTTCCTCGCCACACCGCATCGAGGTGCCAACTCGGCAAAGATGCTCAAGAACCTCCTCAGGGTTGCGTACGACCGCGCTTATGTTGGCGATCTGGTACCGAACTCTGAAGCTATCCAAGTGATCAATGACGAATTCCGGCATTTTTCGGCTGACCTTGAGCTCTGGTCATTTTATGAAACGCAGAATATGAAATTCTTTAGCTCACTTATCGTTGATCCTGAGTCAGCCGTCCTTGGGTACCGTGGAGAGAATCAAATACCAATGACGGCTGACCACCGCTCGATATGCAAGTTTGACACACCTCAAGATTCCAACTATATACTCCTACGAGACGCACTCGCCTCTACTGTGAGCAAAATTGCCACGGTAATTCCGGAGAAAAAGCGTGAGAGGATCAAAAACCTCAAGAAATACCTCCAAGTTTCCGACTTGTTGGACGACGATCTTGCAAATGTCTGCGAAGCTCGGATGCACGGGTCGTGCGAATGGATTTCGCACAAAACCAGTTACGTCAAATGGAGGGATGGGGGATACGGAAATGACAGAACGCTATGGATCAAGGGCAAGCCGGCAACTGGAAAATCTGTTCTCGCCGGCTATGTCATCGATCAGCTCAGGGGGTCTGGCCAGGCTTGCAGCTACTTCTTTTTCAAACATGGAGACAAGTCCAAGGCCAACCTAGGTCGTTGTCTCCGATGCCTGGCTTTTCAGATGGCGACCTCCAATACCGAAGCCAGTGATACCATCCTGAAAATGCAGGCGGATGGTATCTGTTTCGATGGCGTCGACGAACGTACCCTTTGGAGAATCCTCTTCCTTTCTGGAATTTTTCAGGCGACAATGACTCGACATTACTGGGTCATCGATGCCCTGGACGAGTGCTCCAATCCGCCGGTCCTTTTGAATGCCATTCTTTCCAACATGGACGAATCTATACCACTGAAAATTCTCGTCACAAGTCGGGATACGGTCGAACTGGACCAAGGTTTCTTGGCCATTCCACCCAACCTGGTCCAGCTCTTGCCAATCTCGATAATAGATACAAAATCAGATCTCAGGCTTTTGATTGAGAGGAGGACCCAGGCCTTGAGAGTTGCGGGACCTAAGGACCGAGGTGAGCTAGTCGAGAAGATTTTAGACAAATCTAGGGGGTCTTTCTTGTGGACAGTTTTGGTACTTGAGGAACTCCTACGCTGCCACAGCAGAAAGGGAATTCACCAGATTCTTGAAGACGTGCCCAGAGGCATGGGATCACTGTACAAGCGGACTCTAGACTACATGTCACAGGTTACTTGCGGAAAGGAGCTGGCCAAAGCCATCCTCATGTGGGCAGCATGTGCGGTTCGACCGATGACAATTAGCGAACTAGACGGTGCTCTAACCCTGGACATCCACGACTCATTTCTAAACTTGGAAGAGAGCATCGCCGTGCTTTGTGGTCAATTGGTGCTCGTGGACAAATATGGGCGAGTTAACATGGTGCATGAAACTGCCAGGGAATTTCTTGTCTCTGGCGGATTAGAGTCTGAGTTCTCCATCGAGAAAACTAAGGCGCATACACGAATGGCTGAGGTGTGCCTCAGTTACCTCGTTGGGGAGGAAATGAAGCCTCCAAGGGCCTGGCGGCGCCGTTCTTCGGCAAACTTGCCAACAAGGCTAGATTTCGCCATCTATGCATACACAGCATACTCATATCACCTCTCGAAGGCTGATCCCCTGGCGGCAGGGGCGTTTCAGCTTGTCACGCAGTTTCTGAAATCCAACGTACTCACTTGGATCGAAACGATTGCTGACTCCCAAAATCTCACTCATCTCATCCGTGCCTCAAAACATCTCAAAACCTACGTGAATGGATGCAGCATTGAGCGTTCACCACTAGATCCTCAGGTGCGGGCGTTGCGACAATGGAGTATCGACCTTGCTCGGATTCCTGCCATGTTTGCCAACGCCCTCACGATGTCGCCGTCAGCAATATACTCGTTGATACCTCCATTCTGTCCCACCGAGTCCATGGTGTACAACACAGGAAGCTCAAATAAGAGGCTCGCAGTGCTTGGCGCGTATAACAAGCAATGGGATGACAGGATGCTGTGCATTGATTTCCGCCAGGGCCAACCAAGAGCTTTACGCTATGGAGACGAGTTCCTGGCCGTCGCCCTCAGTTCAGGAACTGTCGTATTGTACTACGTTACATCCTACCAGGAGTACAAGGTCTTGGAACACGGCGAAGCTGTTAACTTCATTGCTTTCAAGACTAAAACTGACCTCGTAGCAACTTGTGGTATCAAGACAACCAAGGTCTGGGACATCAGAAAGGGGCAAGTGGTGCACAGCCTTATGAGCCCTCCGCGTCCTCTGGGAATGGAATTTGATGGAGATGCGCTTTTGATTGCGAGTCGCAACAACTACATCGAGGCTTGGAACTTGGGACATGACGCCCGGGCAGAGTCGGTGCGGAGGCTATGGAGTGATGCCAATACGCCAGATACGAACCAAATGCCTTTACGGGGGACCCCATGCGCATTAACTCTCTCTACCAGCCACGGAATGCTTGCTGTCGCTTACAGCGGCCAGCCCATCACACTATGGGACATGGAAGAGGATACTTTCGCTGGTAGCTGTGGCAAGAAACTCTCCAGTGGAGAGACGTGCACGCATGTCGTCGTCGCGCTTGCTTTCAACCCCAATCCTGATATAGGCCTTCTCGCAGTCGCATATCTCGATGGTGATCTTGCCCTCCTTGACCCCTATACCGACCGGCAGCTGGAATGCTTTCGTGCCAATTGCCAAACCCTCACCCCAAGCCCCAATGGGCGTTTCCTAGCAGCGAGTGGTGCAAATGGGATTATCCACGTTTACGAATTTAATACGTTCAAACTCCTCTATCGGGTCAAGTCTTCCAACTCTTATATCAAGCAGCTTGCTTTTTCCAGAGACAGCATGCTTCTTGCCGACATACGAGGCACCCAGTGCACTGTCTGGAAACCTGAGGCTCTGTTGCGAGAGTCCCTGAGTGATGACAGTAACGGGCTCACTTCCACTACAGTGGTGGAGACGGTTTCCATGGAAGCTAAAGCGAAGGTTACTGCCATGGTGGTCCATCACACATCCGCAGTTGTCTTCTGTGGAAAGGATGATGGATCAATCGTCCTGTACGAGCGAAAAACAGCGGCGAGCTTGGGGATTCTCTACAGGCACAAGTGCCTAGTCCGCCTATTAGCCTGGATTGAACCAAGAGACGCCCTCCTTAGCGTCGATGCCGCTAACAGAATCTTTTTACACAGAATCCAAAAGTCAGCAGACAACGGTTGGCTCAGCAATCCGACGGTACTCTTCAAGTCCCGCCTCGATTCTGAGAAGGCAATCACAGATGTGCTAGTAGGAGAAATAGCGGCCAAGTTCCTGGTATCGACTCGCGAGTCTGATTATCTGTTCAACTTGGATAGCGGCAAGTATGAGATAGAGCGAACATATCCACAAATACCAGGAACCCGGAAATGGCTCCCCCATCCGCAATCTTCTCTACATCTGATCTGTGTAGACAACGTCAAAGCTTACGTCTACTGCTGGAGTGACTGGTCTGAAGTTTCATCTATTGCATTTTCATTAGACAACCACACGGCAGAGCTCAAAAGCGCGGTTCTCTATTCGCTCGACCAAAAACAAAGAATCATGATCCACTTGATACATCCAAGCAGTACCGTCAACATCAACAGAATCGCGATCATTGACGCAGACTGTCTTGCCGTAGAGAGCAACGATAGCAGCTTCTTGCTGAAGAAGCAATTGGGTGCTGCGGCGACATTAGATCAGCTTGCCACTGATGAAGGCGGAGAAGAAACTATCCAGGCATCGAGCCTGGCCGTTCCACTTCATTCACGTATGACTACATTCGAACTAAGCGTTGCCCATGTTATAGGAGTTGACGAATCAAGAAAACTCATATTCCTGAACCGGTCTTTTTGGGTGTGCTCTGTTGATCTCAGCGAGAGCAGGTTAGAGATGGTGCAGCGCAAAGATCCCCCGACGATCGAAGTCTTTGAGCACTTTTTTATTCCATACGATTGGTTTGCTGGGAAGAGGAACATTGTTTGTGCCTTGGCAAAGAGAGATATCATGTTGACTCGGGGTGGCGACCTGGCGGTGATTAGGGGCGGCATTGACTATGTATGCCGAGAGAGTGTGTGTCGAATAAGAGATTACACAGAAGGGATACGTCTAAGCCCAAAACCCAAATTGCAGGTAGTAAGCGTAGAGTGAGATCGTATTGCGTCGGGCACGAACTGCACCTGTAGCTTAGCTTTCACAAACGGGCAGCTTTTAAGAAAGCATCGTTTTTATTCTTTAGAAATATCCAAGGTATACAAAGAATTCATATCAGTATTTAGTATAAAATAATGATAATATCTGACCTAGTATGGTACAATAGAGTACAAAGTAGGACCAGACTCAAAAGCTGCTGAAGATTAAATGACAGTGTATACAATAAAATCCCATAGCTATCCTCCTAAACACCTTGCATAACTCTCGTACAACATCATGATGAATTCAAACCACTGATTTCCGTCTCTTGTTGGTATCTTTGCTCAAAAGTGTAGACGCCGCATTACCCCATCAAATAGGCCTCTAGCCTTCTCCCTTCTTCACCACAACACCTCACGTTTGTCATGAACGACGACCTGTACCTTCATTCAACGGCGAGACAGCTGAATGACTGAAAGCCGGCGATGTATCACTGCTCGTGAGAGCCGGAGAAACAACACCCGCGTTGCTGAACCCAGGCGACGACGTTGCAGTTGACGTTTCTGTACCCTTTGGAACGTCACCTGGCAGCTCCGAAACAAATGTGCTGGTTCCTGGCAGCTCCTGGCCTGCTTGACATCCGTACAGCTCGCTCATGCCTTGGCTTGGTGGAAGCTCCTTGGGAGCATTGGGGTCTTCGGCCGTGATGCCGGGGGTTCGTCGATTCTTGCGACGGCGCCACCAGAAGATAGCACCTATGAGGGCAGCAATCACCACGATGGGAATGACGACTGCGATGGCTACGATAGCACCTGTACTGATACCGCCGCTGTCTTCACTGTCCGTAGAGGATGTTTCCGCTGGCTGTTCGGTTGCGGTACTCCTCGAGTTGGTCGCCGTCGCGCCAGTTGTCGAAGCATCACTTGTTGTCGAAGCTTCTGTGGTAGGAATATCGCTCGGTTCATAAATCATCCTCATTCCGAATGCATTAATTCCTTCGCCGCCGTTCATTGTCACCGCCATCGTTGACTCCGTCCCATTAACCTCGGTCGTCACTAGGATCACTGTCTGTTGATCGCCCGCACTCCATGTGCAAAACAGACTCTCCCACGGGCCTGAAAGTGTCCCCGGATCTTCGACACACCACATGTCGAGATTATTGCGTTGTGGACAGCATGTCACGGTGGTCTTGTCGTCGCCATTGGCAGAGCGCGTGCAACTCCTTTGCGCCGTGTAGCCTGAGGGACAGACGGTGCCGGGGGAGTAGTAGGCGGATGGAGCTGGGTTAAAGTCGTCGGGGAGACATGCTGTTGCGAAATCGATACCGACGACTATGTTGCTGGTAACAGCAGTGCATTGCGTGCCGGGTGAGTAGTCGGTGGGAAACGGGCCTATGATGGAAGACATGGTGTTGAGTGTCCAAGTGAACTTTGTGATAGCTCTCTTGACGATCTTTGCTGTCTATTCCGACAAGTTTTTCGTCTTCAAGGAATCCTCAACACCAGAGAAATCCACCTAGGGATATCGTATTGCATCAACTCGCGCACGTGAGGCTTGAATGCGACATGAAGAATCCGAACCGACGGGAGAAACGACAAATGTGGAAACTTGACCTTTCTCTTGCACAGGGGTCCAGCAGGAGCCGATATTATGGTTCAAAGACCCTGGTTCATTCGGCCTACGGGCTCCATCACATCGTGGGATTGTCTTCCTTGTCCAGCCCTAATGATAGGCCAATGTAACTTTGAGGGGCCTGGAGGGATGTGGTCGAGTTCTTTGACTTCATTCTTGTCTCTATTTGAGGCTAGGTGTTTCGAGATAAGCCACATGGCAGATCAGACTGGAGGCCAAAGGGTCGAATTCCACTTGAAAGAAGAAGAAGAAGAAGCTTCATACCATAACGTTTCACTTGGAAACTTCGAGCGTCTGGATTTAGCTTCTAAACCCGTTGCTAGTACAGAGGCGGCCGACGAGCGTTGAATTGCCAAGACTGCTTACCAATGTCGAGAATACAACACAGCCCCTGATCCTTGCATATGCTCGGACACTGATAAAATGAGCTGGCGAGCTGTCAAAGCCTGTTGGACGAAGCTGAAATAAGAGTTTGCAAGGCCTCTGCTTTGACCTGGACCATTTTGCAACCATTTGACGAGGTTGAATGGCATGACAACAAGTGTAGTTATACCACTCAAGTTAGATGGAGTACCTTGGAGTACTACACAGCAGCCGAAAGCTGACCGGTTCTTTAGATTGGCACTGGACTCGAATGCCTAAGTGCATGTGGTAGAAAGGTAAAAGTATCTATAATAAAGAGTTGCATTCCCGTGGGCCATGCATTGCTCAGCTCCGGGGTAGAGTAGTAAAACCCCAAGCAAATGCCCTGTATACGCCAACAACGCCCATGCTCTTCTCATCCGTCCAGCACCTCAACCCAGTTCTTCTCCGACCGCTTCCTTCTCCACCGCTCCTGTGCAGCCTGGCGCATCACCTTTTCCTCCTCGCCAACTTCGTCCGCCTGCGTCGCCATCTCCCGGATCTGATGCTTGATGCCTAGTGAGAGCATCTTGTACCACCCGCGATGAATAGGGCAGCGCTTACGCTCGCACATGCCGCGCACCTGGTCGCCTTCTCCCAGAGGGTCGTCTAGCTTGGAGGCCTTGAAAATGGCCTCGCCCTCTGGTGATTTCGTAAATGCCTTGAATGAGTCCCGGGCACTGATAGTGTCGAGGCGTTGGTCGTAACCGCAAATGTCTTCTTTGGGTTTGAATCGGCCTGCGTCGATGGCTGCTTGGCGGCGTTCATGTGCAAGTTCGAGGAGAGTAAGCATTTTGTGACAGAGAACCGTCTCCTCAGCTAGGTGAAAGCGTGCTGCGGCTGCGTTTTCAAGAAACTCCTTTTCCTCCCCAGAAAGATGCTCTGAAGCGTCTTGTTGATTTTCTGTGAGATTTGTTAACCATATGCTTCATAGTAAGAGTGATAATGACATACCTTGATCGTTTCCGTTCTCCACCTTTGGTTCTTGACCTGAAAATGGGATTTTGGTCAACTTCCAGAAGCCCTCTTCGTCGAGCCCTGAAATACCGCTCCCTAGAAGAGCCATGAATTCGTCCTGAAGGAGTTGGTCGTTGATGCCCCCTTTTCCCTTTGCCTTGGGCAGCTTGGCCACTATGCGTTCCCACCAAGCTTGCGCATGTTCATTGGAACAGAAAACGCTTTGCTCTTCTGGGGTCACGCGAGCAGCCTTTCGACAACCACCCAAGGCGCACGTCTTTTTGTATAGTGTCGTAAGATTGCCGTTTGTGCAGTTGGGGCAGACGAATTTTTCGATCAGTGACTCCCCAATCTCCTTACTCAAGTTGATACATTCTCCGTGGAACCAGTCCTCGCAGGTTTCGCAACAAATCATCCATCGATGGTCGTCTGCACCGCGACAGAGGCAGTATGGCCCATTATCGGATTCATCAGCTTCAGATCCGGCCTCTTCAGGGGCATCTCCTAAGGCTGACGCCAACTGCGCTGACTTGGCCTTTTTCGCTGCCCTTGGTCCTCCGGTGTTTTTTGGTCGCTTGGATGATTTCTTGATGGTAGATGCGGTGCCCTTTTTCTTCGATGCTGTATGGGCGCCCATGCTGGATGGTTCTGTGGAGGTTGATGGAGGATGTGAAGGAGATTTGGAGGAGGGATGAGCATCTGATGCAGGTTGAGGGGTAGGCTCTGCTACCGCATCGCTTTTAGTGTCATCGTCAAAGAGCTCAAAGCGAGGCTCTTCACTGTGGCCTATTGTCGACATTGATTGTTCCATTGTGGAGCGTATAATTGCCAGCCAATATGTGATTGCGCCCTTCTACTCAATGTATTGGTCACTTGACACAAGTATTTATATTATGAGAAAAGAAGAACAGTGAATGTAGCAGACTTATAGACAACCAGTTTATTAAGTGATGATCATTCAAACCAAGGTTTAGTTTCGGTATAAGTTACATGCTACCTTTGAAGATTAACATGGCGGATTAGGTAGACATAAAATTAGATGACTAAGGCTAAAGGCTACCCCCGGCAAAAGCTCGGACCATGGAATTTTGGAGCTTATGACAATCGAAAGATGTAAGTTTACGTACGAGATAGCTTTTACATGAGCTTTACTCAATTTTCAATACAGAGTCAATTCACCATGTCGAGCTCATTCGCGGCATCGAGAGCCCTCAGGGGATTATTACCTTCCGTCTCGACACGGCAGTGCCAGCGCTGTTTCTCCAGCAGCGCTCTCCAGCCCAAGCAGCTTCGGCCAACCCTCCCACGAGCGCCCCTCCAGTCGAGACAGCCCATCACTCAGCGTCGTACCAAGTTTAAGACGATTGAACAGGCTAAGAGCCGATATAGCAACGGGGTACGAATTGAACCGATTCGAGAGGAAGTACGATGCGATACAAGCGACTAGAGAGCTGACAAATGCGCAAACAGCCGTTTTCATGGAAGGCCGGAATCCTGTTCGTCGGTACTTGCGGTGCATTGGTGTGGTACTTTGAATTCGAAAAGGAGCGCATGCAGCGCAAGAGAATAGCTGAGGCGGCCAAGGGCGTGGGCCGACCAAAGGTTGGAGGACATTTTGAGCTGATAGATCAAGATGGAAAGCCTTTTACGAGCGAGATGATGAAGGGCAAGCACTCTCTGGTAAGCAACTTTATAGACATCAACGCAAGATATCGATGGCTAACTTGAACTGGGTCTACTTTGGTTTTACCCGATGTCCCGATATTTGCCCCGAAGAGCTCGACAAGATGGCTACCATGCTGGATATCGTCGAACAGCAGGCGCCCGGCGTGCTTCTCCCCATCTTTATCACCTGCGATCCCGCCCGCGACGACCCCCGCGCGCTCAAGCAATATCTCGGCGAGTTCCACGAAAAGTTCATTGGTTTGACTGGCACCTACGACCAGATCAAGGACCTATGCAAGAAGTACCGCGTCTACTTCAGCACGCCGCAGAACGTCAAGCCAGGACAGGACTACCTGGTGGATCACAGCATCTACTTTTACCTCATGGACCCAGATGGTGATTTTGTCGAGGCGCTGGGCAGGCAACACTCGCCACAGCAGGCTGCTGCGGTTATTCTTGACCATGTGAAGGACTGGAACAAGAAATAAGACCTTGGCTAGACCTTCTGTTTAGCTGTCATGTAAAAAAAAAAAAGTACGGCATGAGCTTTATGAGAAGATAATGCGGGTTCTGTAAAACTACTGTACCACCACAAATACATAGAAGGATGCCGTCATGGTATTAACCACTCAAATCAATTGTACACTATAAAAACCATGTTGAAACAGAAATATCAATCTCTATACTTGCTATTAATGCCATATATCTAATAATGTATGCGGTTTTATAATGTTGCTAGGTCAAGCTGATCATCGGCGCGTATCAATATCAATGTGGGCGGGTTTTACCGACGATTCTTCTTATCAACCATCCATGACTCTAACAAATTGACATCCGCAACAAGCCAAGTCACTGCTAACGTTAGGTACCTATCGTTTCTGATCTTGATAACCACCTCCAACAATCTACATATTTAAAGACACTTGGGTATACTCGAATACCTGGTCCTTCAAACCTTGGCAACTATGCAACGTTTTGGTGTGGTCGGCCAATGCCGATTCGCTGCGCGTCGGTGGTTGACGCAGCCTCGGTCTATCGCGCCGATGGCGGCAACGGCTTTGAGAGTCTCCTCCGGATCGCAAAGGACATTTCATACTTCTCATGTTGCCCTATCAAAGCCAAAGGGGTCATTAGGAGTCAACCCAAACCAGTTTGAGGAGCCTACCGACCTGGCACGTAAGCTGTTTTCTGAGTTCGCCTTTGCATTCGAGTAAGTCACCAACAGCTCTTATATACACCAAAAAACATTTACAATGGATGAACACTTAAAAATTTTTTTAGCATCGATGGCGTCTTGTATCAAGGCCGAACCCCTGTGGAAGGGGCTGAAAAGACCCTCAAGATGCTCAGGAGCAATGGCATCCGATACGTGTTTTTGACAAACGGTGGTTGCGTGCCCGAGGACAATAAGGCCGACACTCTGCAAGAACGGTTACAAATCGCTAAGCATGATGATGTGATAAGAGGGAGAATGATTCTTTCACACACACCCATGAGCGGTTGGAGTGATGAGCTCAAGAACAACGGCACCATCTTGATCACAGGCTCTCATCCCGAAAAGGCCCGTCAAATTGCTCTTGAGTGAGTTTCCTTACCTGAATATGTTTATGCTCTCTAAACTAACTTCAACAGTTACGGCTTCAAGCGCGTCGTCACCCCAGCAGACATCCTCTCTCAGTGCAAGGACGTGTTTCCGTTTGAGCACATAGGGGGTGAGATCAACGGCAAGCCTGTGCCACTACCTGACGGCAAGCAAATTCCTCTACTCAAAGATCCTTACACCACGGATGTCCCTGAGAATGCTCTCAAAATCGACCACATCTTTATCTGGAACGACCCAAGAGACTGGTCTGTTGATATCCAGATTATTCACGACCTCCTCATCTCTTATCAAGGCTACCTCGGTACCGTTTCGCCACTAAATGGCGATGAATCTCTGCCCAACAATGGCTGGCAACAAGATGGCCAACCTGGACTATGGATCTCAAACCTGGATCTGCTATGGAAGACGAACTATCCCGTGAATCGATTTGGCACGGGCGCATTTATGGAGGCCCTCAAGGGAGTGTGGTCTACCACGACCAACGGAAAAGAACTCCAGTTTAGCGCTTTGGGCAAACCCTCTAATCACACCTACAAATATGCCCATGAGAGATTACTCCAGTACTATCACGACATGGCCTGCAACCGAGGCCAGCCCCCCGGACACGACGTCTCAAAGTGCCACCCGCTTCGTCGCGTCTACATGATCGGCGACAATCCTGAGAGCGATATTCGGGGCGCCAACGACTTCAAGGCAGATGACGGCACAGAATGGGTGTCAATCCTGGTGCGAACTGGCGTATGGCGGCAGACGTTGGCGGAAAAGGAGCCCCGCCACAAGCCGGCGGTCATTGTGGACGACGTGGTGGATGCCGTCGTCTGGGCTCTGAACAATGAGGGTATCAAGGCGACAAGGGAGTGGCTCTTGTCTGCCTTGTCGCACACAAAGGGCTACGTTAAGCTGCCGCCGCTGGAGGAGGGAGTGCAGATGGATGGTCTGGTGGAGGACGGGATCAAGTATCCGAGTGAGTTGGAGGCTGGTGAGGCGAAGCTTTAGAGGATAGTCGATATATCTGATTGGTTTTTGGCATAGAGGCAGTTGTGGTTTATCAGTCTTACTATCCATTAGATACATATCTGGTATCTAGTCACATCATACCGGACCTCGACTTGAAGTAGCCCCCATTCTTGCAGTCCACATGTTGATTGTATTGACCTATGCAAGGAATATCCCCCCGTTGAAGAAGCTGTTGGCACTAGTAACTGCATCAGGGATTCTGTAACCTCCGAACCAACAGCACCAACCTCCCTCAAGCCAATTTCTACCCCGAGGAGACATGCCGAAGAAAAAAAGGCTCTCGAAGTAGGACTAACAAGGTACGTATGTCATAAAGAAGAGAGATTCGTGGTCAAGTTATAGAGACTCACTTTTTAATAACCTTAACTTGCTCAACTGGTGAGCCACTGTCTAGAGTTGCGATACCTAGGATCCTCATGACAAGGATCAATGAGCTCACGAATGTTTCATCTGCAGCTGCAGGTGATATCACCTGCCTCTTCCTGGCTTGCCAAGGACTCAGCATTTTTGCATAGCCCCTATGTATAATCAGTACTCGGGGATCCTTATCCTCTGTTAACCCGTGTCTCCCGTTCGTCCTCGTTTGTCTTACTCTGCTGTGTAAAGCACTCACTTATTCGTTTTCCAGACATTTCCAATCATTTTATATCATTGTCACAACGGTGAAACATGAGCGCGGACAATGATACGGTCAACAGTCTCTATGATGCATTGGACATCCCGCGGACTGGCTCAATTAGGTGCTTTGCTCAAACCACAAGCACCACCAGATGCTCGCACAACGTTCCAGATACCCGAAAAGGCCGTATAGAGGAATACGTAAGAAGGCTACTTGCTTATGGCTCCGATTGTCAAGACAAGAAGGCGCTTGAGGTGGTCGAGACCTCTCTCGCGGAACTGACCTCACGGCTCGTCTGCTTACCCGCGAACCGCACACAGCCACATGCTCGAAGCATCAATCAAGGGAGTTACATTCGTTCCCTGCTGAATACCAGGTTTCAAAGCTGGCTATCCAGAGAACAGAGCGAACAAAGGCAGCTTGCGGAACAAGGCATACTGAACCTGTCGTCCCACAAATCCCTGATACCAGTCGCAAAGGCTGCAACTGCACCAAAAACAAGTCAATCATCTAATCAACATGTGGTCAGTGTCAGAGAAGATGACGATGTTTTTGAAGGCTCTCGCGTGGAATGGGAGCAGACAAGACTCGAACGACCTAAGCTCATAAGAGAGAGCCCTATGAGCAGCAAAGAGGTCTTATTGATGCCAACTAGCCATCGAAGCCTGGCGCATCGCAACTCTCACACAGATACTGTACGATCAAAAGATGAGAACATGGGTTTGATCTGGTCTCTATCACCAAGAGATGATGCATCAGTAGTGTCTCCCGCCTCTGTCGCTTCGCCAGATCCTAGCGAAGTCTTCACTCCGTCATCGACCATATCAACGCCATCCTCTGCCAGTACCACTCCTGACTCAGGACCTTCACAATCTGCCAACCGCAAAAACTCGCACAAACGGGGAAATGCAAAAAGCCCGATGCGCAGAACTGACCCTGTTGACGAAGTTCTCCTTATGGAAGATATGATGCAGAAAATGAAACTCAGCGCGCAAGACGTCAAAGACGGGAATGAGGAGTCTACATCATCCGGACAGCCCTTGAGCAGTTTACTATCTCGCAAACCCATGCTTTTTCGTCTTAGAAAGAACCCTGAGCAGTTCCCCGTTCATGCAATTTTCACATGCATGATGAAACCGCCAAAGGGAGAGTTCGTGGGCTCAGGTTACGTCTACTGTTTTGCTGAAAGATCAGCACCTGGATATCTCAAGATTGGTTTCATCCTGTCTTCCGAATTGCAAGACAACATAGACCCACCCCTTTCGTCGTCATGCAAGAAGAAGAACGAGGACAAAGTCAAGAGGAGGTTACAACAACAGAAACGCAGCTGTGAACACGATATTGACATTAGATTTCAAGAATTCATGCCTTGCGCCGTGCAGAAGATGGAGTCACTGATACATCTTACTCTGCACCAAGAGAATCGAAGGGCAAACTGTCCGGCTCTGAAGTGTCACACGAACCACAGAGAGTGGTTCGAGGTATCAGAGGACGTGGCACTTGGTGTTGTCAAGACCTGGCAACAGTTCAGCAGGCTGAAGCCATACAACGACGTGGGAGAGTTGGGTGAGTTTTGGCAAACATACGCGTCGGCTCAGCTAAAAACGAATTGCAATTTGGCTTCTAAGACGTGGCTAAGGACAGAATGGGCCAAAGTGATGATGAAGGCAAGCGAGTGTAGTAACCAGGAGAAAAGACTGCGGGAAGAGTTAACCCATGTTCAAGAAAGGCGAAAGACGGCTGAGTGGGAGCATAGATTGATCCATGCAGAGGTATTAGAAGCCAAACAAGACGAGGAGCGAATTCGACGAGAGCTGGTTGATTTGGAGAATAGTAGCGAGTGAGTATATGAGGAAAATACACGGGACTGTAGTGTATAGCAGGATGTCATGGTATTGACCCCTATGGTAACTCTTTACAGATTGTCAGAAGCTATCAACTTTAGGTTTACTAATTAAACGGATCATTCTTTAGAAGTCAAGTAGACTTGGATAGGTGCCAAGGTGAGGTCGTACAAGGAGTTGGTGATGAGATTCTATATCTTGTGACCGAGTTGGATATCAAACTCTTGATACTATGCCGAGTGTACCCACAGCTTCGGTGTCCAAGAACGGGTCAGTGACATCCGGGGCCGGCAGGATATGTTCCGGGCTTGACGAAGAACAAATTGATTAATGTCATGATGAGTGAGAGGTGATGGTCTTGGCGGTGAAGCGATGCGACGAGAGCATGTGAGAGACTGCCTAAAACCGTCACCGAAGGTCACTCAAAGGGGTATAGTGTCACTAGCGACAGGGAAACTACGTCACCCCGATAAGACTGGGTCTAGACTTGGGAGCGCCTCCCGACAGCCGCAATTCTTTTGACAGCCTCAGGGCCCTTGACCTCTCTATTCGGTGACAGTTTTGGGTAGGATAATTATAAGAGATACTCAATTGATGATAAATAGTTAATTTCTTTCAAGTGAACAGAGAAAGTCAGTGCAGTTAATCATCCCTAGACGTAAGCGAGAACGGTCGTGATGTTTGATTAACCCGAGGTATCTTGGTCTAGAATTCAATGGCCAGTGCCTAACGGTACACGACAGCTGTGATCATGTGGTCTCTTTCTCTTGTGGAATTGGCGTCATTTTCTTTCCCATATAATTCCTTAGTTCTTGATTTTCTCTTTATTAATTTCTTTTGGTTCTAGTACTTTTCTCTCTACAAAGTCATCCATGTTATAATCTTGTCATTCTATCATCAAGTTTGTCAACCAATACGAATAAACCATTCCTACCACCCCCAAAGGTCCCTGATTTCTCTGATAATCACACTCCTCCACCCTTGGCCCTACGACATCAGCCCAAGCGAGCCAGTGACCCTTGATCCGCTTTTCTCTTTTGGGAGAGAGGGGACAATCAACACCTTTCTTGCATCTGCAGCCACCCTTTGGATCCTGCACCAATTTCATCTACTTCTTTCTCTCGTCCTCTCACCGCGACTTATCCCTACTCCCTGAACATCGCCTAGAAATTGCCGCAAAGAGCGCAATCAGGTTAACTCAAGTCGGGATTACACCTCGAGTCAAATACAAACTCCTCCCCCGCCATGTCTGCGGTCCCGAGCCCCACGGCCAACGGCTCACCTGCTCAGCAGCAGCAGCCATTACGCTCAGCTCTCAAGAATGAAGATGACGTTGATCGTTCGTGCCCTTCCAGCGGCTCTCTCAAAGGTACGCCAAAAAGAAACATGCGCCACTTTGTCTTGGACCGGACCCGGGTTGGCGCGACTCAATACCTATCCAATATCAAAGCATGCGATAAAGCTTGACTACCCAACTCAAGGGAGAGCATACATTCACTAGACTCTATCAAACTCAAGAGATGAATAGCTCACATATAACAGCAGTCCAGATCGCGGAACCCGAATCCGAGATACAAACCCTCGAGGATGACTCCCAGCCTACAAAAAAGTTCTCTGCCAACCTCAGGCGACGTCTAAGCGGTAAACCTCCACCCTCTCAGCTCCCAAACACCTCCTCTAGGTCTTCTTTCAGCGATGGCCCTTCCACCGGTCGCGCATCTGACGACGCGCCTCCTACTTCGAACCCTACTTCGAACCCTACTTCGCACCCTTCTTCGCACCACCATCATAGCCATCGCAGGCAATACTACAGCGAGAAACTGCTTGCTCAAGTTGGAGATTGGCTAGAGCATGAGAAGGCGAAAGCGCATGCAAGGAAATCAAAGAAGACAAGTCGCCGACGCAAGTCTAAATCGCCTCCCAAGGAGACCAAAGGGAAAACTGAGGAAGCACAAGGGGAAGCCTCTCAAGCACCTGGCCAAGATCAAGGTGGACGATCTCGCTCCGACTCTATCGATTCCGATTCGAGTGATGTTTCTTTCGATCGACTTCAGCGTATTCTGGAAGAGTCTTTGGCGCACATGGGCATCAATTCGTTGCCTCATTTCCCTCCAAAGCTGTCCCGCCCAAAGCACCGAAAGGTCCCGTCCCGCTCCTCTTTGCGCGGCCCCTCTTCCGATACGGAATACGCTGATGGTGACCCCATTGTGCCCAGCTGCGATGTCTGGCTAGACAATTCCAAGACGATGAGCTATTCTGGTGGTAACGCAAACAATGAAGACCAGAGCGATGCCGATACCAGGGCCGATAAGGAGAGGGAGAATTGGCTCAACTTCAAGAACGAAATTATTCGCATCGCCCACACGTTGAGACTCAAAGGATGGAGGCGCATTCCTCTTGGCGGCGGTGACAAAATTTCGGTTGAGCGTCTTAGTGGTGCCTTAACCAATGCTGTCTACGTCGTCACGCCTCCCGCTGAAATCGAACTGTCTGAAGGTGCACGGAAACCTACCAAGGTCCTTCTACGCATCTACGGACCACAAGTCGAACACCTTATCGACCGGGATAACGAGCTTTCAGTCTTGCAGCGACTGGCACGCAAAAGAATCGGACCTCGACTGCTGGGCACATTTCAGAATGGGCGTTTTGAGCAGTACTTTGACTCTATCACGCTAACCCCGGCGGATCTTCGAGATGCCGACATGTCTCGACAAATTGCCAAGCGGATGAGGGAGCTTCACGATGGCATTGACCTGCTCCCCCATGAGAGAGAAGGCGGACCGGCGACTTGGAAGAGTTGGGATCAATGGCTCGATAATGTCGAGCGGATTGCTACCTTCCTTGATAATGAGTATGAGAAAGAGACTCAGGCTCAAAACGGCCGACGCGACTCTATCGTCCACGCTTGGAAGACCCGGGGTTATGTGTGTGGCACTCCTTGGCCTCAGTTCAGGGATATGATGACAAAGTATCGCAACCATCTCTACAGCTTCTACAGGGGGGGCCAGAAGGAGGTCAATAACAGCCTTGTCTTTGCTCACAGCGACGTAAGTTAATTTGGTATGTGTGATTGAAGCCTTGTTAACAATTTCAGACGCAATATGGAAACATCCTCCGCATTCGCCCTGACGACGAAAAGTCGCCGCTTCTCCAAGCTGCAAACAAACATAAGCAGCTTATCGTCATCGACTTTGAGTATGCGGGCCCTAACACGCGTGGCCTTGAGTTTGCCAATCATTTCAATGAGTGGACGTACAACTATCATGATGCCACGGCGTCGTGGGCGTGCGACGAGCGACGATATCCTACACCCGATGAACAACGTCGCTTCATCAAGGCATATGTCGATCATCGTCCCCGGTTCCAAGGCAGCGGCTCCACACCGCGACTGATTCCCGCTGACAGCAACGCCTCGAGCGGCACATGTACGCCACTTGCGACACCTAGCAACCCTCCCGCTAGCAGCTCAAGCTCCATTGTCGAGTTCATGCTTGATGCGCGGGTACCTCCCGGAGGATGGAACGCTGCCGAACGAGCCAACGAAGAACGAAGCGATCAGCTCGTGCGGGAGTTGTTGGAGGAGACTCGACACTGGCGCCCCGCCAATCATGCTCACTGGATTGCGTGGGGTATCGTCCAAGCCAAGATCCCAGGTTTGGACGAATCTATCAAGGAAGAAGACTTGGGCCCTGACGAATTTGACTACCTGAGCTATGCCCAGGATCGTGTCATGTTCTTCTGGGGTGATTGCGTACGCATGGGGCTTGTCAAACGAGAAGAGCTGCCACCGATGCTGCAGCAGAGGATCAAGATCATCGAGTATTAAATGCCAACTGTTGGAACTTGAGCATGCAGAATGTCTCAGAAGAAGGCAAAACATACACGGCAGGTGAGTTGGCTCCGACTCGAAGAATGCGTTTTAACTAGACGTCATTTATTTCACCCTCTTAAAAAATTGGGCTACATTTCAAAGTGTTGTTTGGCGCTGGGAAGCTCAAGGTAGACTCATTCTGCATGAGGTTGCGTACAGCGAGTTTTGCTCTTCTTGATCAGGACCATGTATTGTCTCACAGCCAGAATAGTGTAGCATATCAATTCAAGATAATTATCATAGGTCTTGAAGAGGTGCAATCTCGTGAATGTGAACCGTGTCTTTCATACTTTCTAATGCTGATGTTCTGTTTAAGTGAGAGGCCGTAAGTCTTTATGTTACTTTATATGAGAGAAGACAGTCTATGCATCGAGCTTCAGTCGATCCAGCATGGCGTCAATCTTGCGCTGGAGAATCTGGTAGTTGATGGCGTCTGAGACAAACTCATCTTCTGCCTCTTCTCCATCCAGCGTCCGCACAGCTTCCCCATTCTTGACCTCGCTGTCGCCATTCGTTTCAAGTGGGGCACCATCCGTCGAGATATTCCCTTGCTCTGCCATGGCAGCTGCCAACTCGGCATCGATCTCTCCCGCCTCGTCCATCATGTCTTCCAAGCCGGCGTCCTCAAAACGTAGCCTGAACCGATCACCCAGGTAGTATCGGATATCATCTAGCAACTCGATGGTATCCGTCTCTTCTCGCACGTTGATACGCTGAGCGGATTCGGCGATGAGAGCTTGGAAATCTTCCTCATCTATATAGTCCTCGAGACGATATGCGAGATAACGTGCTGCGAACTCTTCTAGTCTTTGAACACGGAGATCCCAGGCTGCGTGGATGACATCGTAGATGTTGATGGGCTCCATTTCAACTTGCTCAGGCTCATCGCCATTTTTCTGTGCCTCGCCGTGGGTGCGGTCCACAAGCACGTTGGAGGTACCGCTGCCGAGCGTGCTGATAGCCAGGGCGGCCTTGCTCTTGAGACTATCGAGGAAGAGCATGTCTGCTGCGTAGAGAAGGTCAAGAGCGTGCTCCAGAGGACACACAGCCGTCTCGGTGTAGAGGAAAGTGAGGATGATCTCGAGAACAGCAGGGTTACAGTCGACTGTGATGATGCGGAGGTGGTCGGCGCGCTTGGACTCGACAAAGTCGCCAGAAAACATCTTTTCAAAGTACTCGCTGCGGATGAGCATGGCCTTGTGGGCGGGATACAGGACGGATTTGCGCTTGGTGACGGTTTCGCCAGAGGTGCCGGCTGGGCCGATGGGGATAGTTTGGGCATCTTGGACGGGCGTTGCTGTGCCTGATTTCTCGTCTTCGATGTCGATGGGTTCGTCGGCGCGGAGGATAACGTCTGCGAACATGGCGTTGTCGTACTTCCACTTTACGTCCTTTACCTGGTCTGTATCCACGATCATCTTGTGGCCCAGCACGTTCTGCTTGAAGAAATCTTCGAGCTGCCCTCTAGCTCGTTCCACCTCGGCCTGATATCGCTGCCGGGCAAGTCTCCTATCTCCGCCTGCGAGGATGGCCTCCCATAAAGACTCAACCTCAAGCTGCTTGCTGACCTTGTCTAGGCCCTTAAGAACATCCTCCTCTGTGTCCGCACCGCCCACGGGCGCAATATCACGCGGCACCTCGCCGAGGTAGAGATACCTCAAAACAATGAGGAAAGACTGCACGGGTACGGCACTGGCGAGTTTCCAGGTGGTCGTTTCTGGGACGGCGGCGAGCTTGGCGCGGAAGTAGGGGGAGCGCGCTACGAGGAGAAACTTGTGAAGATCAAAGGAGCGCGAGCCTGAGACGAGAGTGATGTCTGCTGTCTTTGGGTTTGTGCGGCCGAGGAGCGTCGAGATGTGAGTGGACCAGTAGACGTAAGGGTCTGATGACTTGGAGAAGTCGTATTGAAGAAGGAGATTGCGGATGCGGTCGTTGAGGGCGTTGTAGATGCATCGCTCCCCTTGGAAGGTGTTTCGCTCAGCGAGGGCGCCTTGAGAGCGTGTTAGTGAGATTGGACGATGATGAGGTGTAAGTGATGAGATGATAGAGTGTTTTAAACAGTCAAGTCATCAACACAACTGAATGAGTGAGATACAACTCACCAGATTCTAAGAGTAATTGAACAAGTTCATAATGTCCACATAAACTGGCCTATTCGTGTTAGTCCTCGTTCAACTCAGCACCTCTTGGACATACAATGATAAGAGGCGTATAATCGAACCGATCCTTTCCATTGATATTCACGCCTTGACTGATGAGTTCCTGACAAGTTCTCAAATCTCCATGTCGGCACGCCATAAGAAATGCCTGAAACTCGGGGCTCTCATCAAGAGGGTTCTCGTCGAGGAGGACGCCACTCTCTATGAGGCGAGCCTCTTCGCCGAGCTTGCCCTCTAGTTCGAATTTGCGAAGAACCATGGTTTAAGAAGGTATAATCAATACAAAAGAAATGTAATTCAGTATAAAAAAAATCTTTTCAATGAGTCTATAAAAGAGAGGTTTAGTTTTATTCTTTACTTCGGAATTTCTAGTTCATGATTATCAAAGCAAAAAGTCGCCATCATCTACCACTGAGCTTTTGAGCCAATCAAAATCACAGCGCCCCTCGCACCTCTCAAACGACGTCACTTATCGATAAGACCGGCTAGTCGGGTCATCTCCGGGTATACGCGGTTGCCATGGCAGCAGCGACTAAGTGTTTACTTCCAATCAGGACCGAGGTCGTGGGACGAGTGGCCGGGGTATTGGGTCTAAGCAGCGAGTTGCACGAACAACGGGGAAAATACATCAGATCCCGTTTGCGTTAACTTGTTTCTTCTCTCTCTTTTCTCTCTCCTCCTCCCAATCACTCATCAACCTTTTTACTACTAACCAAAGCAGGGTATTTGTCCTTTGTTAATCTCTTTTTTTTTCATTGCAACGTTTCGTTTCGGCACGCACGCAGTCACGGCGGTATAGCATTCACGGCCAGCAAGAGTTCATTGATTTGGTTGCATGGGTTGAGTTTGCTTGTTGAACCGTGAATATACCCTCATCATGTCTTCCGAGGACAAGTACGAAACGCTGGAGAAGATTGGTGAGTCTAGCAATATTCTGCGCAGCTTCTCGTCCTCCTACCGTGATGCGCTGCTCTCCATCGACCGTTAACTAACCGTTCACGCTCAGGCCATGGCTCCTTTGGCATCATCCGCAAAGTCCGTCGCAGGACAGACGGCTTCATCATGTGCCGCAAAGAAATCTCATACCTCCGCATGTCGCAGAAGGAGCGCGAGCAGCTCCACGCCGAGTTCCAGATCCTGTCGCATCTGCGCCATCCAAACATTGTCGCCTACTACCACCGCGAGCACCTCAAGGTCAGCCAGGACTTGCACCTCTACATGGAGTACTGCGGCAACGGTGACCTCGGCCGTGTTATCAAGGACCTGACGCTGAAGGGTCAGCGAGCTCAGGAAAGCTTTGTCTGGAGCATCTTCAGCCAGCTTGTCATGGCCTTGTATCGCTGCCACTATGGCGTTGATCCCCCAGAGGTTGGCGCCAATGTTCTCGGATTGACGCAGGGAAATGCCACTGGCGGACCCAAGGTTCCTGCTGGGACCATGACCATTCTGCACCGTGACTTGAAGCCTGAGAATGGTGAGTTTTTGGCTGTCCTTACTTTGCTTACACTCGAGTGGGCTAACAAGATGCTTTTCAGTCTTCCTTGGCGAAGACAACTCTGTCAAGCTGGGAGACTTTGGTCTCTCCAAGATGATCAAGTCCCACGACTTTGCCTCGACCTATGTTGGCACCCCCTTCTACATGTCTCCCGAGATCTGCGCTGCCGAAAAGTACACGCTCAAGTCCGACATTTGGTCTCTGGGCTGCATCATCTACGAGCTCTGCGCGCGCGAGCCTCCTTTCAACGCCAAGACGCACTTCCAACTTGTGCAAAAGATCAAGGAGGGAAAGTTCCCTACCTTGCCCGACATCTACTCCCCCGAGCTCTACCAGGTTATCAAGGACTGTCTCCGCGTGAACCCTGATCGAAGACCCGATACCTCTGAGCTCCTGAACCTGCCTGTAGTCAAGCTTATGAGGAAGGAGAAGGAAGTTGTCGATCTGAACAAGACTCTCCGCCAAAAGGAAGAATCCCTCCGTAAGAAGGAGAGGGAGGTCAACGAGAGACTCGCCAGCATGGAAAGGGAGAAGGAGCTTATGCGGGAGGAGCTGGACTCGTCGCTGCGAAGAGAGTGGGAGGTCAAGGCGCGTCTCGAAATTGACCGCCTTGCCAATGTAGAGATTGAGCAGCTCCAGAATCGCTTCGAAGAAGAAGTTCAAGCACGCGTCGAAGCTGAACTACAGAAGAAGCTAGTGTCGAGACCTGAGAGTCGAGAGGATGAGTATGCTTCATCGATGGGTAAGTCAGATTACAAGTCCGACTATCCTCACTCGTCCGTCGGCGCCAGCGAGAACGAGTTCCCTTCAACCACAGACCTCACCGAGTTTGACAGCCCCGAGGCTCCTCGAGAGACAAAGAAGAGCGCGCGTACTCCCTTCAGCCGTGCGCAGACCATGTTTGTGGGCAATGGTCTTGGTACACCCATGGACATTGAGATGGCTTCACCAAGTCCTATCGCTATTGCATCTCTTTCTCTGTCGCCTCGTCGCGGTGGAACCACCAAGGCTCCTACGGCCACATCTGGCAACATTTTCGCTACCAATGCCAACCGAAGCGCCGACAACTCTCGATGGGATCTTCGCGAGTCGTTGTCTGATTCTGAGGACGAGGACATAGTCCCCTCGCCGACGCGCAACATCAAGTCTTCCAAGAACCCTTTCACTTCCAAGACACGACCCGTCTTGACTTCGCAAAAGTCATGCCCCATCAACCGCGCGAAGCCTCAGCCCTCAACCTCGGGCTTCGTCTCCAAGCAGGTTCCTCCACCTGAGCCCGCGCGATCTCCCACCCGCCGTCTCAGCAAGATCCCCTCTGCGGCAAACCTCCAGGCCGAGAGCAACGCCCACGCCCAAGGCTTGACGCGCCAGTCCTCTCTTAAGAAGAGCGCCGACGATGGCCTGAGCAAGGTGGCAGCCAAGAATAACATCCGAGGCCGCACTCTTGTCGAGCTCCAGCAGGCTCGTGCT
This sequence comes from Fusarium guadeloupense, assembly GCA_021655865.1. Taxonomy (NCBI): domain Eukaryota; kingdom Fungi; phylum Ascomycota; class Sordariomycetes; order Hypocreales; family Nectriaceae; genus Fusarium; species Fusarium guadeloupense. The sequence goes on along the minus strand of JAJJWM010000313.1, from coordinate 11,207 downwards.
GGTGGACGTCCCATGAGCGCCATTGTCATGCCCAGCACAGGGGAGAACGTCAGCCCCAAGAGGGCATTCCGAGACCGTATCGGTGCCGAGCGCAAGTCGAGCGGCGATGAGCCCGTGGCTGTCTGGGATCCGGAGCGTGACGAGATGCCGAGCCCTTTTCTGGTCCGACAGCGACGCATTGCCCGGGTGTAGGCCGCCTCTGTGCTAGTCGCATGAAGCAAGTTATAAACAAGAAGCAGAAGCAGAAGCAGAGCTATTATTGTCTTTTATGCATTGGAGGCGAACATTATGATGTTTGCTTTTTTTTTGGGGTGGAGTTTACATTACATACCTACCTCTTTTTATTCTTGGCTTTTATTCCCCCCTCTCCCTTCCATTCCTTTCATTCTTTCATTTGTCATGTTTGCAAGCAGAGAAATGAAAGCTCTCCCTCATCTCCTCCCCCTTTTCATACGTGGAAGGGCGGCGGGTTTGGAAACGAAACATGGAAAAATATCATATGGGCGTTTTTGGCGCGAGACAAAGGGAGCATGAGCATGGCATTGCATGGCATGAAATGATTCTTTTTTTTATCTTTATTGTCCTTATTTTCTTATTAACCTTTACAAATGGGGTTGCTTTGCTTTTTTAAACTTGTCTCGGGGACAAGGTTTGTTTGGCATAGTATCATGATGGTTTTGATTGAGAAGAATTCCCGTTGATGAATAGGGGCGTTGAACGTCTGCGCATGGGTTTGTTTTTTTCGTGAGGAATTGGATGAATCGGGTTGGACTGGATCGGATTGTTCTTGTGTATGTTGATTCTTTTAGACGTTGTAAAAATGACATGACACTGTTCGATATATCTCTGGTGTATACCGTTTTGGTGTTGTCTTGATGGCCTCAATTCGGCCCCCAAAGGATAGCTTCAAGCATCCAATGACATGGTGAACCGTTAAAAGTGCATCAGCCTCCGCATGTAACCCTTGTCCAAGTAAACAAACCAACGTCATTGGGCAATCAACATGATGAGAATCGGATGTATACCCAACTTTACACCAAGCCTCTTACCAAGACGGACTACATCATCCCTTCTCTTCTCTTTTCTCCTCAATCTTATAGGCCCCAATAAGCAAAAATAAAGCCATCAGATCATAAATCGTATTTCGGATTTACTCGCCAGCCCTCCCCACATCAGCCAGCTAAAACAATCCTCCCTCCTAGTGTTGGGCATCATTGCGTCCTCCTCCCAAAGCTGATGCTCTCGCATATGGCGCTGCACCCCAGAACCAGTCGCGCAGACGAGGCGAACTGCAGCGTGCATCTTCCTTGAACGACGCATTGACACGACTCGGGGGGTGGGCCAGAAAAACCTGGAATGCGAATGCGGTGAGAGCCTCTCTGTGGGTTAGGACGTCCGTTGTTGATGTCACATAACCATGATAGTTACAAGTGAAGTAGTAAATATTCTGCTGTGCTAGACAAGAACCAAGGGGGTATTTTTTTTCTCCGTACACAAGATTCAACACCATATTTGTTTGAGTAAGAAATCCAACAAGTCATCCAAAGCTGAATGTGTATACGCATGCGCGCACTCCAACGCCAAATAGACCCTAGTAAACCAAAACCAATTGATAATAACAAAACATTAAAATAGGCCGCGAGGCCAATTCCATCTTGCATAGACGTAGACGTAGACGTAGCATAGCGTAGCGTATTGTAGCCGTGAGGCCCATCAATCTTCCCAGGTTCCCACGTTCCAGGCGCCCCTCTCTGATCTTTGTGTCGTAAGGTAATGAGAGCTGTATCTCTCTCGCCATGTGTGCAAGTGAGCACGGCGGTCCTGTGTAACCCGCGCAGGACTTTGTCTTTTTTTTTCTCAACCCTTTTTCTCTTCCATCTTCTTTTCCAGTCTTTTATTTTTTAAACTTTTCAGTGTAGCTTTTGCTGTGTGGAGAATAGCAAGTGACCAGTCTCTAACCAGTGCTTGCGGTCGGTGAATGGATGGCCAAGGCGTTTGAAAAGGGCCATTGGTCCGTTTAACTTAGTGTCGTGAACGGTGAGAGCTGCTATGACGATGGGAGTGACCGTGGCTGCGATGGGACGAGGAATGATGAGACGAGGAATGATGCGACGAGTGCCGATGGTGCCGACTGGAGCTACCGCTGCTTTCCAGATCCCGCTCCAAACTTTCGACTCTAGACCTGTAACCTTTTACAATCTCCTTGATATGGGCGATGCGATCAAAATCCACCTCGAGCTCGTCCAGTTGCTGAAGAATCTCGGTATAACGGGCAATCTCTGCATCGGCTCCGCCAATAATACCATCAGCTTCGTCATACTGTAGCTGAGTGAACCGCTGGGCCTCGTGACTCAGGTAATTGATTCGTTGCTCGATGCTGGCCATGAGATGGTCAAAGTAGCGGCCCAGAGCAGAAAGCGACGAGCTATCGAGTAGTAAAAGGCCTTGGCTACTGGCGCGGCTGGCGGCGCGCGAGCTGCTGGACCCCCCTCCCAGTGCCGCCTGTCCCTGGCGAAGCAGCTGGATCTCTTCATTGGTGAGCCCTAGCTGGGTGTCGGGGACAGCCTGTGAGGACATGGCGGGCAGCAGCTGGAGGGGCTGCTAGCTACGGTGTGGGGAGACCAGGCGAGTCGCAAATAGTCGAGGGTTGCAGGGAGCCGAACGGACTATTAATCGGGTATAAATCGAGCAGGCGGGCGAGGCGAGATCCGGTCTGTGTACAAGACGGCTGCAGCGACTCGTGACATGGACTATGTTGAATCGAGAGCAGCCGAGCGGCCGGCTGGGGACAGCGATTGAGTGAGGGGCACAGCGTCGAGACGAGCGAAGACGATGACGATGACGATGGCAATGGGCGCGACTTGAAAAACAGCGAGAGGTGTGGTGAGGATTCAGGCGACCTGGACGGCAACGGCGGTGATGATGAGAGCAGGTGCGGCGATATTGTGTAGTGTGCTGCGCAGAGCATCATGATATCGCGACGAGTAGGATCATGAGGATAGCATGGTCTGGGGATCGATGTCGACTGGAATCGATGGTTGTTTGGAGGCTCGCAGCTCCCGTCTCCAAGAGCACCAGCACTCGGAGAGAAGAAGAGGAGGAGTCGAGAAGCGGTAGAGGGAGTCGGGTCTCTTTTGGGGAATGGATGGGAGAGCCGTGATTGGAGAATGGGGGGATCACCCAAAGATGGTGGTGGTGGTGGAGGGTGGGGGAAGTGAAGTAACTGTACGTATTGTAAGTTATTGTAAAGAACCTAAGTTAAAGCCTAAAGGGCCCGTTATACCGACCACTGACTGGGGGTGTTTGCTTCGGTGAAAGAAGCAAGGATGATTTGACGGGGGATATTTGGGAGGTTGTGACCCAAAGGTTGATTTTGGTTGATGACAGGAATTAATTAATAGCAGCCTAAGCCTGAGCCTGAGTCTGACTGCAAGGTGCTCGGCAAATTGGGTCTCGATACAGGATGCAAACAGCCTGAGGTGATGCGTACGTATACGTTTAAAGATTGGGATCTGGAATTAGGCGATGATGGTTGTTGTTGGTGGTGTTTTGTAAAAGAGGGACGATAGAGAAGAATGGACGGGATAAGATGGGATGGGATGGGATGGGATGGGATGGAGGAGCGGAGTAGGTAGGAAGGAAAGGAAGGTGGTTGTACAATTTGCTTAGGCTTGGGTTGCACGTGCAATCAATTTGAGCCGCGGGATAAATGATTAAGTACCTTAGAGTAAGTTTGAGTGAAGGTCTGTTTGTAATAAATATCCAGATAAGCATAAGACACAATAATCTCAGGTACCGACAGGACGGACACTGAGATGCTGCAGCTGGAGCTGGAGCTGGAGCTGGAGCTGGAGCTCTCACCTTAAAATTGGTAGCGCGCGCTAATTGGAGCTCCCTGTCTTTTTAGACGACGATCTCTGAGGGACCAAGATGAAGTTTTACTTTTTTTGTTTGTTTTTGTAGATGACAGTGACTACCGAAAAAGCAACAGAGTATCAGTGCGTGGAAGAACTTTTGGGGAAAACTCTGATTCAGCTACAGCTGTTAGCTTGTTTGATAATTGTCTCTGGGCGACTGAGCGTCGGTGAAAAGAAAATAATCCGAGCGTTGTTGACCGCGGTGAGAGAAGGATCTCGATGAGCATTCGTTTGGCGTTGTACTAATGGAATAAGAAAAGAGACATTAAAGGGAGGATAAGAAGAAAAAGAAAGCATAGCCTCATTATTGAAGATGGAAATGACATGAATTTTCTACCATAGTCAGGCGACTCATCATGGTCATGATACATCTCGGTAGCTCTTATTGATCATCAAAGATAGAATTGCATCTTCAACATACGACAAATTACACCGGAAATTCGGATCATTAGCCGTTTTTTATTAGTTGCTTTATTTCGTTAGATACTAAGAACTCATGTACTTGTACTTGTTCCTCACAAGTTTGCTATTATAGCATGTTTCTGTGCCTCTTCAACGGTTCTTCTGCTGACCATGATCCATATCCTAGTCGGTCATCCATGTGCTTTGGTCCACCGCGGGGAGCATGGCCTCAAAGCCCCGAGTCTACTAAACATCGTCATGTCACTGAGGGATTATAGTACACACATATCACCATCACCATCAATACCATATTCGGTAGGTGCTAATGTAATGCGCACGTGTACCTCCCGTCCAGCACTAATACGGATATTTCTCCTACACCAACACGACATTCAGGCATTGATCCTACGAATATCGTACTGTAGGTACTTAAAAGCCAGCGCCTACTGACTCAGCCTGAAACCCTCCCTTTCATCATGATATCGGAAATCGGCCTACAGCTCCCCGAGGTCCAAGAGCGACTTGTGGCGCGCGCCAGACGAAACACAACATCCCGGCTCATCACTCACAGACGATCTTCTTTCGGGGACGTCTTCAACTGTTGGAGTTCATCTCGCCTGCATCATGCAATGCATCTCCCCGCTGACCTGCAGACACTTCTTTCAGCCTCAAACATGACATCTTTACACGTCTACAACATATGATATCCAGCGACTCGCTCGCAACCCCAGATATGAGACCCCGGAACCCCGCCGTTTCTCTGCGCCTCCCCCAAACATCATTTGTCCGATGGTGCCCTTCCTCGCGGCCAATTTGCCTGTTCTCGCTCGGCGTTGCATCCAGTGGCACGAGGACAGCCAGAAAGGATCGTGTCAAATGCAGCTTGCCGCTGCAAGTAATACCACCCCTTGTGCCCAGCAATCACTCGGCGATTCGCTGGGCTGGGATGTTGTGATACAATTTTCCTAGGGGAGTCATTTGATGCTAGAGCAGTACCATGTCCTGAGGCACAATCCTGCAATTGTAGTCTTCACAGCCATGCCTTCATCTGCGAGTTGATAATAAGCGTGGAAGCTGTTAACAGGGAGTGAACAAGCCTGTATCCTACAAATTCTGCCACGTAATGAGTGCCTCGGTTACATATCACCTGGTCCAATCTCCGTTGAACGAACATTATAAGGCTTATAAAAGCTACTGCAATAAGTACGATGCGGTTATCAATCTCCCAGGCCACATTTACCTGGCTTTGTAGAGGTTATCTTGATATGACAATATCTGCCATCCTTGTCTGTAGTATACTGGACGTACAGATGGAGTTTTCTACATCTCATGTTAGATTCAATCATTTATAGCATCACGGCCGTCTCGCTGGGTTACTTGACAAGCGCAGAGTGTTGAAAAAAAGACTTGCTTGAAAGTACCAAGCTGTATCCATAACTCTGTTGGGAACATACTACTCACGCTGATAAGTTTGCAGTTATGTCCCCAGCACATTAACATTCTATTCATTATGGGATATTCCATACAAAAAGACTAAGAGTTACAAGGTCAATAGATGCCTCGCTCTATCATGTGTCGTTGAGCGCTATGGTGTGTTTATGCATACATTGATATTGATGTCTGAGTAGGCACTTGGTACATGTAGATACTCACACTCACCCGCAGCTCATTAAGAAAGAGTGGCACACGTTTGTAACAAGATCTCCTCACTATCATGGATCGCATTATGCATCGTACTAACGCACGATGTGAGATATATGTTACTGCCTTAAGTAGACGCCACAACTTGACTTGACTGCTGGATATGTCTCTTCGATTCTAGAAGAAAGAGTATCCAATATATGTGCGCTTATCTACTGCTCTTGATGCTAATTACACGTATTAGTTCCCAGAGCTGGGAAATCTTCCTCTTTGGATCCTTTTATCTTGATGCTCATATATAGGTCAGACAATGGCTACCTGGTTCCTGTAGAAAACTAGAGCCATCCCTAGTGTGTATATGTTGGTTCTCTTGGCTGTGAACTTGTACTCAACTATAAGAATCATATTTAGTAAGTCATCCACTTGTAATCGCAGCCAGACTGGCTATCCTGGTGTCATATCGTGGTTGGGTCAGGTAGAGTTCGACCACACTCTCAGAACATCACAGCTATTCGGTGTCGGTTCTATCCTTTTTAACACTGATGTATGATTGGACTCAGTTATTTATTTATAGGCGATATCCCGAGTTTGTAAATGCATCCATCTGGAGCCCGGTCTGACAGTCGTAAACAATATTTTATCACTTTGGGAGTAACCTTGGGCCGCGGTACGCACCTTAACGGCGCCTGTTTTCCCTATATTCTTTTGAGTTTTCAACTTTCATCATGAATTTTGGTTCTACAGCGCTTTTTCACATTGTCATCGTATGATGCAGCTGCAATACATTTCAAGTTTGTCAGTCCATGGGTGAGTAGACCAACTAAGGAACACGTAAGGCAGAATATCGTCAATACTCATTCTCAGTATCATAGGCTTCTCAGAACACTCTCGCAAGTGTTACTTGTGATATACACTATTAGACCCATGGTCTGTCTACAGGTATTTCTCCCTGCCCTGCCGTATATGCCATCGTGGTCTTGCTTGCCACTGTTGTCGTCGGATTATAACATACACTAGACCTATATCGAATGCTTGAATATAACTTGCTGTAAAAGACTCGCCAAGTTAGCCTCGTTCTGAAAATGCCTGGCTACTGTCCTTCCGTTGATCACTCACTCCTTGATTAATAGCTGCCCGAGTAGAGCGCCGAGAACAAAAGGTTCTATTCCAACCTCTTTCATTCATACTGTACTCTCTTCTGACCTATTGTTATATATCTAGGTTGACTCATTCTTAGCTCTTGTTCATGTATGATGTTCGAATGGATAGCTTGTGGTTAGTTGAGGTCACCCGTCACATAGCATCAAGCGCATGGTGTTTTTGCGAATCACGGATGACACAGCAAAAGATAGATAATACAAAAACGCATAGACATATAACATGCAAGTGTAACTTTACTAGCAGGGTAAGAACTTGATGCCCAAAGTTGAGCTCATGTATATGTGCATGTAAACTTCTTCCAGTCGATAGTGCCTATACGGCTACGGTGTTGTGTAGAATATCCAACGAAAATGAAACAAGATCATTAATATAGATAACAATGAAACCTAGTAGCATGACACATAGGAAGCCACGAGACATTCTGATATATACTTGCCATCAATCTGTCGCCGTCGTCATACTCATGAGATGATTTAGGGTAGGTTAAACCACCATTTGATGCTGCTTCGAAGGGTTGTCTTTATGGTAGTATCTGATGATAACAGATATGTATCATTGTTAATAGGGGGAATAGGTTATATATAGAGTAGTGAGGCACATTTTTAATATCTGCAGTCAACTGTCAGCTCGCAGTACGCGAGTGTCTTGTTGAACGCAATATTGCTACAAGCACCCAGCACATCATCTATTGACTTACAAGGGTTCATTGAATCCTTTGAGATAAAAACTGATAGATGCTCAGTTGTAAACTGCTGCTCTTGCTAGTTTTATACCAGAGTCGTGGCTTGTTGTCTGATATAGGTGTCTATGTATCACATTGCCTCAACGTCTACTTAAGCTAACGTCCTACTAACATCCCCCCAAGCTAGAGCTATTAAAACTCTCACCTGAGAACTATATAGTTGGCGTCAGTCTGACCGCAGATATTAGAGTTCTATATCAATGCCAATCTGCAGAATGCCAGCTTATAGACTTTACGCCGGTGCAGATCTGGAGAGCCAATCGCGTTTTTAGGAGATTAGTTCATCAAGATTATTGATTCTTGAACAATCAAGCCCTAATGACGTTGTCTCGTCCGGTAGTGTTGGCTCGTCCGGTAGTATGTGAGCCCAACGATACTAACGGTGAGATAGTGAAACAGGTTTCAACTCGAAACCATGGAGGCAGTCTCGCTTAAGAAAATGCATATGCTCTAGAAACAATAGTTTTCAACAGGGAGAAATTCTCAACCGCCATGTCTCGTGGAGAATAAAACAAACAACATTCCCTTTGACGACCTCACCAAAAGCAAATAATAATGTCCGTAACAAGACAACAGTCCGTGCTTAAGTTGAGGCTTGATCCACGGAACAAGTTGCACTGTTACGGCATCAAATCACATGCAACGGACCTAGGAACGAGGGGTCCTAGACGACGATCACAGCGTAGGGCGCTATTCAGGGGTTTTCGTTTTTATGGCGCCGCTCTCGCTCTGTCACGTCTAGCGCAGCGTGACATCGCGTCTTCTTTTCCCCTTCGGGCTTTCTTGCTTTGCAAGCGAGGTGCAGAGCCTGGTCCTTGCTCCCGAGACCTGAGACGCCTCGGCGTGGGCCCTTTTTTAGAGGCAGGGTTTTGGCCTAGCGTTGATTGTATTTGCTTTTTATCGGTTGTGGCATGTGCTTATGCGAGGATGATAAAGACTGCCCAAGAGTAAAAAAAAAAAAAGTGAGTTCGTATGTTGTATGGATAAACCCACGTTTGATGTGTAGTAAATAGAAACGACATATGGCTTGGCTCTTGCGAGAATACGACTGGCAGAAATGAGGATCTATCAGTAGGGGACCATGGTGAACAAATGCCGACAATTAATTAGACCAATGAGGATTAGCCCTTTTGTTCAACATCGAACCGACGATAGGGAACCGAAACTCAAGATGTGTTGTGATGCGATGTTCAGTTTCCCACGGCTCGCTCTTCAGCTGACCTCATTCGATTCCCGAAGTAGATCCCGTTGTTACCGGGGCCAAACATGGTAATGTCACCGAGACAGAAATGAGTGATTTCTCAATTGTTTCCTGCCTTTGTCCCTCCTGATAGGGTCTGGTACGCGCAACAGAAACCGGATCGGCTCCATGGCACGATAGTCCCAAATGTTTATAGCGGCTCCGTGATTTGGGTGACTTAATTTGGCTGATTACGTGCAGAGGTGAGACCGAGATTGCCCAAGACGTGTCGAGTATCTTGGCAACAGGGCCATGGCAGCTGGGAAACATTTGATGTTACCGCGTGATATCGACAAAGTTTAACTTAGATGGCTCTCCTGAGTCAGTTGACTGTAGAAAGTTGGCAACCCGGTCACCTTGACAGCTGGGGAGACGTTGGACGATACGGATAGGCGGCAAAAGCAAACAAGAATAGCGGGAAAAAGGAGTTGGTGACAGGGAAAAAGCATGGTTGACGTTGACAGGCAGCGTCTGTGTGGGCATCCGCGGAGCTTAACCTTTTCATTGTAGTACGGAAGGATAAGAACCCTCGTGGAAGAGGGTCTTTTGTGTCGATCAATATCCTTGATTGACAGAACGGATGAATCCTTTCCAAGTGGAACAATGTGGATGTATATGGATATCCCCCATGGCCGCCGGCATAGCCTCGTGAGGAATGGCCGCGGAGTTTTCCGTCACGATACGGATACCCAGCCCAGTTGACATACCGGGATGAGACGCTGAGCGCGGATGATGACATGCCACCCAGGACCGCTTCAGCTGTGATCTCGGGCTGTTTGAGCTGCGGGATGGATCGAGGATTTAGGGGACGAACGGAGTTGTAGGTACGTATGTGGACTGGCCTTGCGGTGACGGTTGGGATTTCGATGCTGACCCTTGCGGACAGGACAAGCCATAATTATCGTTTTCCCACGAGGATGGATAGATCTACCATATGCAGCAGGGGACATGTATCATGACCTTGTGTCGCATCTCCCATGAGGGCAGCCTTGCAGACGATCCCCGTCTCAGTCAACGTCTCAGTTGATGTCCAGCATCTAGTGTAAGGAGGTTTGCAGCTGTCGCGACATGTCGGATTCTCCTGAGCCGAATAGCGCCTCTCTCTCCGTGATGACAGCACAGCCCGCAGCGCGAACAAAGGGAGAAGCTCGATAGCGAGTAGCGAGAGCGATATGACAGCTGACACAAGGCTTAGCTGACCTAACATGTAACAAGTGAGAGGCTATTACCTACTAGTTAGCTGACAGGCCGTGGTGTTGTAAAGACGGTGAAGGTTCAATGCAACAGAAGGGTGAGGGGGGCTTCTTTGACTCGCAAGTCCAGGAATAGCCGCCGTTGCAGTGCCATCGTGGGTGGGCAGTCAAGTGATGGATGGATGCTCCCTACATTCTTCTGTTTCTATTGCTGCCGTCGGGACGCCAAGAGGTTTGAGGTGGAAGATCTCAGGAGGGGGGACAAAATCAAGTTTGGCAAGGGCCCGGCAGTTGAAGAGTTGGCCCATGCGCAGCGAGTCGAGTGATGACGACGATACGATACCTTGACATGGTGTTGATATTGCACTTGCTGGGGGAGGGATAACAGGCAGGACGGATCAACATCGGTAGACTTGGATTGTAATTAATCAAGCAGGCAGCAAGAAAATAGACTCTATCAAGATGAATACGAGACCATGGCCAAGGTAACAAGATTAATACGACAGAGGTAGGTGCATGGTCAAGAATAGGTAGTAGGGATACCCTTCTATAGCTCATCCCAACTATAGGGCGAGTTGATATGTATATTGTAATTATCCAACTTGCAAGCTCGGAATGCGACCACTCACAATAACAGTTATTTACCACATCTGATAGTAAAGAACCCATCTTTAATAAAAGCAAAGACCATAAACAAACATGGATACCTCGACTTTGAACTTTGTGTCCCCTTTCCATGTTGATATCCGTAGTTTTAGCAAGCTTCATCCTGATCAACCGCGTGCTCTGTCTTTCATACCCGCTTTTTCTCAACTGCCCGCTGATGTGGATTGGATGGGAAATCCTGACTCCGGCAGTGAGTTGACAGAGGGGGGTGGACCGGCGACGCGGGGCGGGGATCTCCCAAGCGA